>OMNW01019522.1:0-20578 GCA_900303245.1 Selene dorsalis | reverse complement strand
ACTGTCTCATTTACATTTAGAATTACCCATGTTTTTTATTATGTTTAGTTTATTTATCATTCATATTATATGTATTTTATTTATTTGTGAGACAGCTAAGTTGATGACAGTTGCCAGACTCAATTTCATTTTGCAGAACTATCTATCTATCCATCCATCCATCCATCCATCCTAATCTAACAGAGAGAGAGAGATGTGCAGTCTCTGCTCCAAACACACCTGTGATTTGAACATGTAGAATGACAAAAAAAGAACCTGAATCTAAACTACACATTTTTGAATTAGCTGGGCATTCAGCAGAGTCAGCCACTGCTAAGATGGAGCTGGCTGAGCTTCAAAACTCTTTAGAAACCTCCTCTGGTAATAGTGCCTATTTATATGACAATGCTTAATGTGGTAATGGTCAGAAAAATTACCTACTTTGATTGTGGTTTGGGATAAAATGAGTACTTAGAGAGACAAGTTTCCTTTTCTTGCCCATGTCATTTTTATATGTTGAGGCTGCTGCCACTGAAAAGACTAAATGTTGTCTCACACAACTGCCAAATTTCACACTTGAACTCTATGTTATTTATTGACCACAAAGTTAACACTGAAAAGAGCTGCACTGAGAAAGAACTGGCACCAACACTATCACACTAAATTGCAATATTTCATCAGGTGAGAAGTCAGGGAGAAAGTAAAATCAGGATGATTAAAGGTGCAGTGAGCTGTGTGTGACATCTTCCAGTTAACTCACATGGAGAAACTGCTGTCTGTCCATTACTTTCAACTTTCTGAGTACCTGTGTAGAATCACATAACAGATATAATCGATTCTTCAAGGCTGCTCCGGACAGCATAAAATCCATGACACAGGGAAGTGGTGCTGAGGTTGAGTGGGTCAGGTCTGCAGTGGAGGGAAGAGGAGGATGAGAAGGAAACATCTGCTGCAGGCTGTGTTCGTGTTACCAGAGCACAGACACGAGAAGGTAACTGTCAGGGTCTAGAAACTTTGGAATTGAAATCCTGAAGGATAACATGAAACTGTTGAAGGAGACAAACCAGCCACTCTACAAAAGGAAACAATGCTGAGGCCAGCCTCATTTCCATATTTTCTTTTTAATCTTTGATTAATTCAGGAACAACCATAGCAAGCTCATGTTGTAGCTCATTATAAACTGCAAGAGGGGTTCATAAAGTGGTGAAGCGCTGGCTTTTTCAAATTTAAGCCCTTGTCCACAGTTGACTAGTATTACAAGGGAATCACTCTTTCATTAGTCATTGATAAGAAAATGTGTTAAGTTAAAAACATTAGTGGTTTCACTGAGTTTTATTAAGTAGTGACTGTATTGATTTAGTACCTGCACAAATCAGCCACTTTGGGACACCACAATGAACCATAAACACAAGAGGGACTGACATTTATTGTTATCCTGTGTGTTTCTTTTTCTTATTCCTCTTCTTCTGTACCAAATTTTTATTCACTACTCCTCCTACAGTTTTGAGAGGACCCAGAGAAATTATGTATCAAAACTCGCACAATGCGCTCATAAAAGCAGAGAGACTTACAGATTTTAATCTGTGAGCCTCTGAGTGTGACCAGGTCCCTTCCTGCTCCCCATTGACTCCAATACAAAGATTTTGTGAGACAAACAGAACGCACCCATGTTTTTAACTTGCAGGGGTTTCAATATTTACTCTAGAAGCCCAAATGTAAGACCAGTGCTGAGGCAGAAAATCACCCTCTTTCTCTGTGTTTCTTCCTGTGTCAGCCTGGGGTGCGTCTATCATCGTGGAAACCCCCTCAAATTGCTGTAATACTTCTGAGCCCTATCTCCCATACATTTAAATAAAGCCTCTGTGAAACACAACCACACACACCAATACACACATACGTGTGCACATCTTTCTCTCTCTCACTCTCTCGACCTTAAGGTCGTGGGTTTGATTCCCATGTTGACAGAGATGGCACCCCTGGCAGCAGCCGCTGGGCAAAATTTCCATTATGTTCACCAGTTTCTCAATGACATCTGGCCTGTTTACCATTGTAGATTTAATCTAAGGCAGGACTGTATCCTAATGTGCTTTTCCATCCACCGTTTTGTCCTTTCACTTGATTTAACATTTGTGAAAGAAAAACAAACTCAGGCCATACTTTAATGAATACAGTTTAAAACAGCACTGTATTGGGGCAGTATGCTTGACAGAGGAGAGAGAAGAAGTGTTTCAAGTTCAGTTTCACTTTTCCAAACCACTGAGGTAAAACTACCCATGTTAAACAAGCCCTCCACAGATTGCACTGCTGCACACCATCATCATGTGAAATGTTACCATTAAACATAAAGTACCACTGCAAATGAGGTTCAGCTTCATATGAGTCTTGAAAGAGAGGAAAGACTGCTTATGACAATGTATTTTCTTCAATGAGCCTTGTTTCTTCTGTTAAAAGCATCTGATCATGGATGGATTGACGTAATTTGCAAATGAGTTTAACTGATTACCTTGAATCCCCCGCAACATTGAAAATCTGACAGAAAATATACCAATTTTTTTAATTCAAGTCAGAGTTCACATTCGTGTATCTATATTTAGGCTACACACACTAACTAAGAAGCTGCACGTTTGTACTGTGAAGATAGCCTTGGCCACAAAACTGACTATGAAGAGAGCTGACAGCCAGTCTACCAGTTCATGCCTACTACATCCAACCTGGCAACTTCACTCACCAATTTACTATATCACAGCAATGAGATCAGTGTGTCTTTCAAATTGAAAATAGTTTTTTTCTTGCTTTGGACAATAGCTGAGTTGAAAGAAGGAGCCATGTTGCTGAGATGACAGGCAACCAGGAACATGTATGATTCATTATCCAACTCCTACTTTTGACAGCAAACAAGCTAACACTGAACACACTGACCAGAGGTGAACTATTCTGTTATATTCTGGCTTTTGTGACAACAGTAATACCAGTACTATTACAATTAAAGGTTTAGTTATCGATGCAGGAAGTACTGTGCTCTACAGAGAGAAATTATCTCTAAGCATAATTATCTTTAAGCATAGACGGGGATGGTGGATGACCATGACCCTATTCCTGGGTCTGCCCCACCAATTTTACACAAGAAGAACATACAAAATGTTGTATAAAAAAAAAAAAAAAAATATATATATATATATATCACATTATATTTCCATGCCTAGTGGACCTCAGCAATGCAATGATGAATGTAATGTTTTAATTGTCTTAACAGGTTATTCATTTATTATATTTTTGAAACTTCACAATGCACCATTTGCAGTTTTTGGAGGAAAAAAGACCTAAATATTAGAAACAAATGCAATTAAATAATGTGGAAACATTCAGTCGTACTGGGGCAGACTGTTTTATTTGATGTGTTGATTCATAAGAAGATATTTTTAATTATTTTAAGAACCAAAAACCATCTCAGTGAAGCTTTATTTCCTCATACCTAAAAACAGGTCAGTAAGCCAATCAGAGGAGGGGAGGCACTGAGCCTCTCTTTTGATTGGCTCACTGATCAGGGCTCCCTGCCGGTTCCTAATTTTGAACCAGCTGGCATGCCCAGACCTTAAAAGTACCAGGTTCAGAACCTGAAAGGTCAATTCACAACGGAACCAAAAAATAGTTGTTTTGTCTTTGCAAACCATGACATCATCAGTGGGCGTGTCATATTCTAGGCTGTGAAGATGAACAGGAAAGAAGAGAATTTGCAGTGGTTAGCTGAGGAAACAAAATGTGTGGTGGAGATTTGGGCTTCTACAGAATTTAAAGAAAGGTAGAAAGCAGTACCAGAAAGAGCAAATTTTCAGCCGAACATGCGGAAGAGATGACCAAGGCTGGGATCACTCCATTTTGCCGCTGTTGTGTTTTTACTTTTTCCTGAGTAATGCAGAGTAACGTCCTCCCACTTTGATTCTGCTTAAACTGATGTGAAAGTGAGCTGGTTCGCCAGAAAGCACCAATGTTCTGAGACTCCAGAACAAAGCCAGAGCCAGAACAAGAAATGTGTCTGTCTGAAAGCGACATGAGAGATCAAATAGAAATAGAGCAGACTGCAGCTAAACACTCAGACACCAAATCTTGCAGCACAGGATGTTGGTCATGCTGTTGGCATAGATGAGGAAAACAGCTGCAGTTGTGACATGACAAGGTTTCTGAAGTCCTGACGGCTTGTTTTTATGAAGACAGCCTGCGCGCATGTTTGAGTGAGCTCTTTGATACTTTCACAGTCTGTTTGTATTAAAGACAGAAAGGAAGAAAGAACAAACCTAGACCTGTTTAATAATCAAAAGAGACCTGGACATCTTCCTCTATGGGATCTTGAAGTGATTGTTTACTTGCGTTTGATCAAACTTTAAAAACCCTGAACCCTTATTCATCAAGTCGAATCTTGAATGAGTAACAGTGAACACTGGCTCAAAAGAAAAAAAAAACTAAAGAACAAACACTGAGCTCTCAGAAATGGACCGGAAAAAAAGAAACACAGCAATAACTTCATCTACTGTAGCACTAAAACACAAAGACAAAATGATGAGAAAAAGTGAAAGCGGGGGGTTACTGCTTTGACTAAACACAGCTCTGTCATGCCTTGTTTCTATTAGCTTTGTTCAAGCTGACTGGAGCTGTTTGCTTTGTTTTGTTTCATTTGCATTGCCACTGATTTGCCAGCCAGCCGTGGAGCAACAGGACTTGAAAAAAACTAATCACATCTCATGCTTCACATTTTAGTGTTAGCACTAGCCTGAGTGAACTGTAAAACAAACAGCACATAAATGGCAGCCTCACTATTATTCTTCACCTCATTTGCTGATTTTGGAAAAAGAAACAGATCTTAATTATAGAGCAAATCAATATTCTATAGAAGAGTCTCAAAGGTTTTTTGCAGATATGCAGGAAATGTTATACCTGGAATCGTTTTGCATTAATCTTTTATAGGTCTATAAGCATGACTGGGTTGGCACAGGTCCATCCAGACAGTAACAGTAAGCCTTAAACCCTACATGTGGACAAACTATTAACCTGATGGCTCTGTGGATGTTACAAAGACACAGTACTCATGTTGTTTTGAGCTCAGCGTGTGGGTAGCGTTATATCACTCACTGCTACAGCTACAGACTCCTTGCTGATCAACGGCTCCAGGGAAAACTAGGAAGAGAAGTAAGGTGTGTGCTTATTCATTTGTTCCACTGCATTTCCTCTTGTACATGTAGGAAGTCACGCTGAAGAGCAAAGACTTCTGAGAGCTCCCACTTCAAACAAGCCTCCACTTCTGTTTCATCATGCTCCACTGTATATATGAAAGTTATTGCTTATGAGTGACTCAGCTCCCATTGTGTGGTTTTATTGTGGTGAAATGACTGAAAAGAATACTGTGCTGTTGTAAATACAGGAGCACTGTGGCTTCAGTTTATTAAAACTGGGAACTTTGTTTTCACATTTTGTTATGTTGAAGAAAAAGATCTTTACAAACTACCATAATGACAGAGAGGAAACAGTTTATACAGTAAACTTATTACATTGGCATATGACCATTTGCTATACCACTTGAAATTTTCCCTTTTCCCTTCACCTTCTTTAAGAAGCCTCTAGATGGGGCATCATGAGGCTCAATTGGTAGCAGGTGCCCTATAAACAGGGCTATAGTCCTTGCTGCACTGGCCCTGGGTTCAATTCCACCTGGCGGCCCTTGCGCTGTGTGTCATGTATAAGGCTACCTTACTGAACTGTCACAGCAGCAGTGCTATCAGTCCAAATCAACCTTTAATAATAGTTAACAATAATAGTAATTATCCATGGATTTTAGGTGGTCAGAAAAGTGAACACAAGCAGTATTGTGTGTGTGTGTGTGTGTGAGAGAGAGAGAAAGAGAGAGAGAGAGTTGAGTTGCGTTTTTTTTTTACAATCATTTATTCACATAAAATGAATCAAACACAACAAAACAAAACAAAACATCACAAAATAACACAAAACAAACACAAACTAAATTAACACACCAGCAAAAGTAATTTCCACTTCACTCGAAGAAAAAAGTACACCTTCATAATCCCACACATTTCCAAAAGCTTCCACATCCTCCATCTTACCATAATATCTGTGCTCCAACAAACAATCATACCTTTGTCCTCTGTCCAATTTTTCTTTTCTACTTAGATATATTGCCAACTTCACCTGACCTAAAAGGAGACCTGACCTTTCTTCTTGTTGTTTTTACCATAAGAGAAACAAAAAGTTCAACATTTGTTCAGTGAACTGTTCTTTAAAGGACAACAATAAAGTGCTTCAAAAACAGACTTTGAGCTTTGGACAACGTGCACAACAGTGAAATATGATCTCTCTAACAAAACAAAAAGGACACTTATCTAGGACTGCTGGATTTAACACTGATACAAAGGCATTCACAGCAACAATCCCAGGGGCCTTGACACAACCTTGATAGAACACATGGCATTCACACTGCATCAACACTCTGAGGTATCTAGTATAAACCAGCCCAAAAGCAGTCAACAGTAATACTCTGTAACTTCATTAACAGAGTTGCTGGGGTTTTACTACAGCCAGGCAATGCCACAGAGTAGAGGCCACCAAGTTGTTAATTATAAGGGTAAGCCCCCTATAAGAGATTTATGGTAACACCACTGTCACTTCTTTAACTTCCCTTCCATCTTTTCCACCACTCCCTCCCAGTTTTTCATGACCTCTGACTGATCACCTAGATGAACACCTTAATACTTGACCCCACTCTTCAGCAACTTTAGACCACCAGGTAACTTAGGCTCATTCCCTGCCATTTACCTACTATCAATGCCGTACTCTTTTCCCAGTTTACCTTTGAGGAAGAGACTTTACCAAAGCACTTACCAAAGCACTCTGCCTCTCAACATCCCACCATTGTTGTAAAGATGAAAACTGGGACTTTCCAGAGTTCCATTGTTTCCAAAAAAAATAAAACATCTTCTAAAATGACCATCATTTAACAGCACAGTATTAAAGTTCCAGTATGCACTCTCAGGTGTGACCACATTTACAAAAAAACATTCCCTATTAACAGTGTTCAGAAAAGCCCACTGCAAGGAACAAGATCTAAAAAATTGTACTTGGTGTTCAAAACAATAAATCTGTCCAGCCTTGATAAAAAGATACAATTGTCTTTAACGTGTGCCCATGAATACTGTCTGGCGTCCCTATCCTTGGATCGCCACACATCAGTCAACTCAAGTCTCAATGGTACGTTTCAAAGTCTTCCTTGACTGAGCGTTAGTTTCTAAATGATTCCTGTCCAAATCATCAACAGTACAGTTAAAATCCCCTCCTACAATTAATGTGTCTGTTGAAGAACAACTTGACAGAGTGGTTGCTAGTTCTTCTGGGAAAGTGCATCGTTCACCAGGATTCACTGGGGCATATATATTTAATAAAGTTAAAGAAGACTTCTCATATCTGGCAACCATTTAAATTAATCTCCCTTTAACAATCTCCTCCAGATCAAAAGATATTGGCAGAAAACTCCTTGAAAATAGAATTGCCACCCCTGCACTCACTGTGCTCTTATGGCTCAAAACAATATTCCCATCCCATTCCCTATTCCATGCAACTTCATTATCGCTATGGGTTTCTTGAACAAAAGCAATATCAATGCATTTTGTTTTTAAAAGATCCTAACACATAGTTCTTTTTTTAACATCTCTTACTCAATTAAGTTTTAGAGATGCAATTCTGAAACTACTCATGTCCAAACATAATGTCTTTGTTCAAGACTACAGCAATTATTCTTCTGGCCATCAGGGATGGATGAATCAGAGAACTCATGCTCACTGTCAGTATCAAAAAATTCATCTGTATTACTTTTTCTTCCCTGCATCTTTTCCTTTTGTGTCATTTTCTACTTTTGAATCTCTCCTTGTTTTTCTCCTTGAGCATGGTACTTTGAAAATGCTTTCATTGTCCAGCCCACCATTTAATAGCTCAACAATGTTCACTCCTTCCGTGGCGGGCGTAGAAGGGCGGATGATAATATGTACATAAATTGGTCAATTACTTTTAAAGTGATTTTAAATCAAACAGCTAGTAAGAAAGCAACACCTAGAGAATGTTAACCCTTTGCACAGAGGTTGAAGCACACAAGTTTGTTTACCACTGGAAGCATGAGATTGGGTCCAGTGTACAAAATGAGTTCAGTTTATTTAATATTTCTTTCATTCGGCAATGGTTCCATAAAACTCACACACACACAATATAGTATTGGTATCACGAATGCTCAATATAAATATTTCAAGCTCACACTTTTAAGACAACCTCCCCCCCAAACAAAACAACAAACAAATGGAAAAGAAGAAAGAAGCTAACAACCCACAGCAAAGAAACCAAATTCAGGAAGAATCTTGAACTTCTCAAGCTGATAAACCCAAACAAACATGCAACGTAACCAAAACAGCAAACAAAGAAAACAAGAAATCAAACCCAAATCAACATGCAAAGCAAAAAATTAAAAAAAATTAAGCAAAAGAATCAGGTTACCACTAAAAAATCAGCTCCATGCATACTTTGAGATCTTGAGGCATGCGCACTGTTACCTCCCAGGATGAGGACAGCGACAGCACAGCTGATCTCTGTCACTGCTGATCACCCCTTCCTCCACTGCAGCACATGGGATAAGTTACAGGGAGGGACACTCAATAACACACCGCAACTGACTCCGATGAGGGAGAGGGAAGATCCAGGTACATGAACTGTATGAGGGACAAAAGCCAATTTTGAGGATAACTGCCTAACTTTAGAAAAAGTGCAACAGAACCGCACAGCAACTGCAACATACCCAAGCGGAGTGACCCAGCGGCGAGACACTCAGGTGAGGTGACCAGGTGTGCAAATAGGGAAGGCGGGGCCAGGGGTGCCGCCAGAAATTTCAGGCCCCATGTAGAAAAATCACATTGGGCTCCACCCCCCCCTTGCAGCTGTTGTCACAACATCTCTAGGACCTAACTGACTCATTAAAAACCTTACATAACTCCAACTTTGAAGGCTTGCAACTGTCTTGCTTCTTGCAGTTTAATACTACCAGTACCAGTGATTTGTACATGCAACAGTCTGCATACAGTATGCAATTCACAATTTCATACCTGCAAGCTCGGAAGGGGTGAAAATGGTGTAGAACTAAACCCCTGCAGGGGGGGTCTGATATTAACACATAAATCAAGCATTCTGGTGTACTCTGAAAAGAAAATAAAGGAATAAGACAACATTTACTTCACATAGAAAAACACATTTGTACAGACTGAGGTTCCTGTCATTGTAATGGCAAGAATGGCTGGAGTGTATCAAACTTAAAATAAATTAAAAGGTATTTACCCCACTCTATTAAATAAATCTGAAAGGAGACTTAAAATCAAAGGACATGTCTGTTCTGATGATACAAGTCAGAGGTCCTGAAATGTGTGTTTCTCTTCTATAATACACATTCTACATCTCGGATTCGACGTCTTCACGGCTTTGGAGCTTCCTTCGCCTTTCAAACAGGACAGAGCTCTGTGGGGAACAGCGAGAGAGACACAGCCAAGGGAGAACCGGGATCTAACACCGGTGGGAGAAGCAGGTTGGACGTGCATGAAAAAACAAGCACGTTGCACCAAATGCGTGCTGGTATGGCGTCACTCTGGGTTGTGAGCACAGGAACGCCAAGGCAGGACCAAACCATTTCATGCAGATACAGGGAGTGGTCACTGGTCGGTCAGTATGGATATTTACTTTTTGGTGTGGATATTTAACTTTTACTGCCAAAAACAAGTGAGAGATCATTCTTTTTATTACTGTATTTGAAAAAAAATATTCCCAATGATGATGGTTTAATAATTTACGTTATTCTTTTACCTGTGTTTTGGGGCCCCTGTCAGTCAGGGGCCCTTGGAATTGTCCTAACTTTTCCCCCCTATACGGCACCACTGGGCTGGGCACCCAAAAGCTCCAAGACAAGAGGGCTCTGGGTGCACAACCACCCACTTTTAAAGACAGCGCCCCCTGGCGTAGATACCCTGAGACGGCCGCACTAATTAAGGCAGAGCGTGGCTGGAGTCCCATACTGCCACAATGCCTGTTCTTCTCCAACACTGGTCTGACTCAGTGCACCAGCTGCTGCAGCAGAGGTAGTGTGGATTTAGAAACCTGAGCACTTGCCTTCTAAAAGACACAACATGCTTCAACTGGGGTGATTTACAGCCTGAAGGAAGCATTTTCATCAGCAACACGATCTGGCCATGTCATGAAAGCTCGCTGTCTAACACCGTATCGTTGATAATTGGTGGCAAGTTAGACAGGATGACTCTTTTCGCTGGACAAACTTGTTTCTCAGAACTATTCCCTGCTCAACAACCATGCTGACTTTGTCTGTTGAGTCAAAAAAACTCACAACTATCCCACTCATCCTAGACGCTGCCTTCAAATTCTCATATCCCACAACTTCCCCAGCTGCCAGACCACACTCCTCCACTGAGTGATCCACGCTGACCGGTATTTTGATACCATGCCACCGGGAAAGATTCCTGAGAACCATGGTTCCATTGTTACTGCTGCCGGGCAGTAACAATGGAACCACTCTCCGACACACTGTCTGCCAACACTCACACATGCACACAAGAGAGAGAGAGAGAGAGAGAGAGATATTCCTTGAAGCATTGGAGACCTGCTGCTCTTCATCTAAGGTTCTGTTACTCTACAGCTGTAATTGTGGCCACAGGTTTTCTGCTACATGTATCTAAGCACAGCTCCAGCTATGCAGAGAGACAGTGCAAAAGATCAGACAGAGCTACTAAAACACCAGGCTTTGTCCAAAAATCTCAATAACTGCTCTAAACACGAGGGCTACATGAAGGTCTAGAGGCTGGAATACTACAGTAAACACAAGGTGGAAAGATGAAGTGGCAATAAGAAGACACAGAGAGAGACAATGGCTGTCTGAAATCACTCACTCATTCACTACTCCCTACTCTCTATCTAGGGAATTTTATATAGAGGACTGTATATTGAACTCATTGGTAAAATGAAAAGACACCTGCAGACACTACTCCACCGCGCAGTTAATTATATCATTACTGTCGCACTATTCAAACGTGCCAGATCAATGGTGTCAGGTGAGTTTTCAAAATAAAATTTCTTGTCTGTTGATGTCTGCTGTCTTTCAGCATGACACAGTGTATCATGATATATATGTTGTTTATCATGCTGCATTGTGGGAAACAATGAGTCCACAGTTTAGGGTATATTAATTCAGACAGCACTACAAAATGTTGTATCCACTATATAGTCCACTGTAGGTTATGAGTGATTTCAGACACAGGTGAAATACATTAGTGAAGGAGCAGGTAATCACACAGGTGGGAAACTCAGGGGGCAGGAAGTCAGTGACTGTTTCAGAGTAAAACAAGGAAACATTTTTTTTTCTTAAATCAAAACAGAGCCATAAGTGACAGAACTATTATACACCTGCATGTTACACTTAGTCCTGTAATAACATGCAAACTTACAACTAGTCCAACACATGTATGTTACATCAAAATATTGGTTACCTACCAGATTTAGTCATTTCACAGTTAATGTGTTGGTTTTCTGGGTTGGAGGAAAGTTCCAGGCCAGAATTCTTATTTCTTCTCTAAACAGCCTAGAGAATACTGACTTTGATCCTGAATTGTCTGTTGAGCAGTAGCCAGCCATCTGCTATTTTGTTTATTTTCTTTTACATGAAATGGTTATGTACACCTTATTATAAACAGCTACTTTTACACAAGTACAACACACCCACTGAGGCCTGAACATTTACAGAATAAAAGTACACTCTCTTTTGGCAGGCAAAGCTGTGCTGTCACTGTTAAGGGTATTCAGTTAAAATTCAATGAGGTCCAGTTACTAAACTGTCGTCCAAGTAAAAGGTCCGAACCTCATAAAGTCCATATTGTGTCTTATAGCCTACCCCTGTGTCCATTAAATAAATCAGCAACATACATTTTCATGTTTATTGTCAATTTTCAACACAGGAAGCTTTTAACATAGTGCACTTGTATGGCACTTGAATAGTAAATGATTAAGGTATTTCAAGTTAAATAGAACAAGACAGAAACCTCAGAATAAAATAAATAAGAAAGTGCATCTTTTAGAAAGAAAGCCTTGAACAAGCCTTTTTCTCTTTAAATCCACGTTTTAACTTTATTTCTTAGGGTGTTTTCACACAGGCAGTGTTTAGGTCGGCCAAGTTGAACTTTGGGCCTGAGAGCAGTGCGTTTGGGCAGTGCTGCCAACTCCTCAGTAAGGAAAGTTGCTATTGGCTGTCCGAGAAGTCCCTAAAAGAAGTCATCGCCTAATCTGCATAGTTGACAGGCTCTTATTCAATTTGAACAAATGTTATGCTCAGCAAAAATGGGAAAATCCTCTCAAATTGTTTTATTCTGGCTGTGTCCGGTCCAGGAATCCAACATCCATGGGTCAGGTTTTAATTTCCAGAAATCAGCCTTACAAGACAGGCAGTATGCCCGTGTGTCGTCATCACCAATAGTGGTGTGGATCTCTGACTGCAGTGGGGACTGCTCCGTGACACAACTGTGAGACGGACCGCCTAAAAGTGCTTTAGGATGGGGGAAGGGCGCACGGCAGCACCCGTTGTGCGAAGAAGACAGCAGTGATGTGCTTTCACATCAGACTCTCTAAACACCAGAAAAAATCGCTTGATTTGTCACTAGTCGCTTTTGACGAAAGAAGTAGCCAAGAGGATTTGGAAAATCGCCAGATTTTGCTACAAAGTCGCCAAGTTGGCATCACTGCATTTGGGTCAGTGTGAACACAACAGTCCCACTCGGGTGTGCACCTAAATGTATGAATGGTGCTCATGTAAACATGACGTACCACACATCTTTTTCTGGTCAGTTATCAAGGAAACACAACACTCTGCCAGTGGTGCAGCAAATGGACCAGAGAGAACACAAACACGTGAACGTGAACCGTAGGAGCTGAAATGAAACAATGTATAATTTTTGCATCTGGTGAGCAGCCTTGGTCTGCATCAGTATGTGTGAAAACAGCCTTGGTGAGAAATGGACATGTGACTGTCCTGCCAGGAGCTTGAATCTTGGCTTGGAGTCAATGCCATTGATCTTTAAAAGTTAGATTATCAACATCAACTGTCCTTATTTTGGAGTAGACCATGCTGTCATCACTCTTTCTCCTTTCCTTTTCTCTCTCTGGCGCACTGGTCGTGCAGGGTAAACAAATCAGTTGATCAGTGATCAATCAGTTGAGTGAAGCTATTCCCCTTTTGACAATTAAAATCTAGCTGCGCCTGCTGTCTATAGCCGCGACTGTTGGAAAAAATAATGCTCCTGGAGAATTATTTATTCTCGATAATTGATCAGAGATTGGTCACAGGTCTGTGTAGAACCATCATTTGGTCTGGATCCGGACCAAGCTCCGCCATTTGGTGATGCCTGGTTTAGGGTGACAGAACAAACACAGAGGCCCTTATCATAAGGTCAATACTTCATATTGCTGAACGTCTTTCCTTCTCAGAAAACGCTGCTGAAGGTGTGTAAATGTTATCGGTGCGGATGATGTTGAATTTCAGTTAAACTGTGAAAGTCAGATTACAAATCATCATCCAATTGTACAGGGAAAAACAGGCCAGCTGGAACATTTCAGTGGGTGACGCACCCCTTCTGACTGATTCATGAAAACATTTATTAGGCTTGAATGCGTTGGTATGAAAAATGGCCGCCCTGCTCTTACTGTACAACAGCATTCAAGTAGTAATTTCACCTTGTTTGCATAGTAGAGCATAAAAATCAGAGCTTTGATGAAAAGCCTCTCTGACGCTCAGCATGTATTAATAACCACTGTGACAACAATAACGTTGTTGTTACTTGCTACCCTGAGTTTTACTGGTGAATGGTTGGACAAATACATGACACACACACACACATACACACCCACACTGGATTCATGTTGTTTCTCCGCATTATAGAAACAAACAACGACTATTTGGAACAACTCTGTGGTTAAGTTAATCCACTTGCCTCAGGACAAGGCATATGCACAACAAGAGTGAGTCGCAGTTTATACTGAAGAGTGGAACCGCTGCATCACGCTCATACTCTGTGTACTGGAACAATATCTGCTTTTCAATTTGGCCATAGTGCTGCGCTGCGTGTCTGTGATGCAGAGAGCACGGGGGCTGCTTAATGGAGTGTGGTCTGGACATGAAGCAGCAGGTAGAGGGTTTGAAGCAGTGGTAAGTGGTCTTGTTGAGGATGAGTTGTACTGAGGATAAATATCAAGAGGCACAAATAAGGTAAGGCGGAATAATAAACATATGTGCCGAGGAGTGCGCGATTATTATTCAAGCTGAGCTTTAGATTCCCTCTTCGGCACTTCTTTTTTAGATCTGACACAGCTATGATAAGCCTCATCGCAGATGTGTTTACTATTCTGCACACCTTCCCCAGCTGCCACTACATGTGGCTTTACATGTTTACTTGCTACACAAGCTGTTTTGTGCGAAAAATCAAAATGAAGGATGGATTTGTGTCAGATGTGGTTTGTATACAAAGGAGGTTTTTTTTTAACATTTTGAATATTTACTTATTTCTCAATTCTCAGACTTCAAGGTAGAGTCAGTAGGTTTGTTCGTTACAAATACAGTCCGAGTGAGGTGCTGGAGCACAGGGTATGGGCCTGACGCTCCAAAGCCTCACTCGTTTCCCTTACTTTGCTGGGAAGTGTGTACCCGCCATTTCTCCCGGCTTGGTGGCGTCCAGTCTCTTGTGCAAACCCACAATGCTGCACACCCAACTTCACCTGTGCTCTGTGTCACACAAACGTGGGTGTCACTGTGATTCAGTCCAGGTAGGGACAAACAAAAGGATGGCTGGAGTCGCAAGTCCTTGAGCTGTGCATTTATTTACAATTGGAAAACAGAAAAATGCAACCATAAGAACACAAAGTGAAGTCCTGTGTGGCATCTCATCACCTCTCTCTCGAGTGCTCTGTTGGCTGGAGCATTGTAAAGCCTAAGCCCCTCCCCAAGACCAACCAATTTCCAATTACCAAAAAAAAACGACGTGAAAAAGAATGAAATTTCTGCCCACAACATTCATAATCGGGTTCCACATTAAACCCATCAACACTATAGATAACACACAAGTCATCATTGCAATAATTCATATATACCCGACTCTGTTTAACCACTCAACATGATACTTCTTCAGAACCCAAAATTCCCCCTACAATTAGCGGAACATGGTATGGCCAGCACCATATTCGACACCATATAAGGCGACTGCTTCAGCTGCTCTGGTTTCAACCTCCAGGCACAGAGGAGGAGGGCACCAGAGTGGCAGCAGAATGAATAAAGGTAACTGAAGATAACTGAACTGGTGTAGTGAGATACTTTTCTGCTTCTGTAAGGGATGTGTGTATGATGTTTGAACCTTAGTCCAATGTGGTGCATGCACTCACCACCAAAACTGTTGGGAGCTATGTCATATGAACTATTAAGAGTCGGCTTCAGCATGTGCCACCTTTGTATTGTGGCGAGGCCTTCGTCACACTCTGTCATTGCCTGGGGAGAACACACACCCTCTGCCCAGAAACGTCCCAACTACTCCAAAATATCGAAATACAGGCAGGTGTAAAAACGTGTTCAAAAACTGATGGTCTGTATGAAGCAGCAGTGACTTCAAGTTCTGTACATTACGAGGTGGAGCCAGCGTGTATCGCCCACCGACCTGAAACCCGAGCCACCGCCACTTACATACTACATGAAGCACTGAAACGAGATAATCAACTTTGTTCAGTTCATCAGAGCACTCATCATGTTTAGGCTGCACAGTTACTTTGCCAGTGTACCCAAGAGACCTCTTGGGCGCTTTGAGACCATTTACCAAAGCCAGACAGTACACTCAGAGCTTATTAGCCAGTTATTAATGCAGCATACAGTATTTAGAGGGTCAGACTATAAGGATACTGGGACAATATCACACTGCCTCAGCAACTACAACTAGTTCACAACAAAAAGTAACAGAGCCTCAGCAAAACATTTGATTCCCCTTTCATATAGTGCATAACTGTAGGGCATATGGACGGTAAAAAATGGACAGGTGATGATACTAGATAACATTGTGAAGAAAATCAGAAGGGTAAAACAACTACAGAAGTGTGCTTTTCACATAATATTACATAATGTGGCTAATTGGCTAATTTCACACGATGTTTTGAGAAGCTGCAGGTCCTCAGGACCTCTGACTGTATAAAGAGATGTCAGGCTGTTGATGTTGCACAGTTCTATAACAGCCTCCTACAAAGTCTGAGAAACAAAATCAATAGACATCATTAAAGTGCATCTTAAAACCCACATGTTGTCTTTGTCTTGTCCTTGATTTTATAACTTTTACATTGTGGTACCACACATTATTGTTTTCCATCTCCTCTCCCCTTTCCTTTCTTTTTGTCTTTGGAAAAGTTTTGAAAAGTGTTAGAGATTAAGTCTGTGTAGCTGCTTTAGACTGTAGAGACAACTAACATGAATGATGTCACACCATTCCACAACAACCTGGAGCGGCTTTATGGAGGTCACACCAAGTGCTGCATGCTTACATTAATCAAATAAGACTTCCTATACAATCAACAGCCGGATGGATCATCATCACCCAGACAGACGACACATCAGCAGCATGAAGCCAACAGTCTACAGTCTGTTCACCTCACACATGGGTTCATGCACTGGAGTTACCTGCAGCAGCTGACTGGCAAACACTGTCCCCGTGGACACAGGGATGTTTGATGTGGAACAGTCAGTCACTGCTCAACTGCATTTTAACAGACATAGCTGTAATATATGTCTTTATGCAATAACAACACCTCATGACAATGACCTTAAAACAACTTAGACTATACCAAACCTAATGGACCACATAGGTCAATATGCAAAGCTGAGCAAGTTTAAAACCATTGGAGTCTGCTGTAAACGACTGACATCATCAGGTCCTGTTAGCTCGGTCATCAATTGTTAATTTTCTATAATTATCATTGTCACTATTAGTATCTTTCATTATTACCTGCATAGCATAGTCGTAGCATTACAGTACAAATTACATTATTATTGCTGTAACTGTTTCTATCACTAATGTCTGTGTCTTTTCCTCTGCACTCTCTTCTGTTTTGTTTCTTCACTCTCTCTGTCTCTCACTGGGTCGAGGCAGATGGACGCCCACACAGTGTTTGCAAGATTTCTGCCTCTTAAAATGAAGGTTTTCCTTGCCACTGTTGCAAAGTGATTGCTCTTATTGGGAATTGTCAGGCCTCCGTAAATAATATCGTAAAGAGAAGGTCAAGACCTCCTCTATTTGAAAAGATCACCTCTGTTGTTAATGTATAAAAAAAATAAAAATACTTGATTTGGCAGTGGAGCAAGTTTAAAGAGTGACTGAAACGGCCCACGCACATAAACTTCTAAGCCATTTCTGCTCAGCTGCTAAAACCCTGATCTTATAACATCTGACAAATCAAGACCAAGACAAAGACTGATCTGTGTTTTAAGTTGAAGGCTCATGGCCCCTAGGGTCTAAAACTGTTTTAAACTGAGGATCTTTATTTTACCCTTAGCTTCTAAATAACCTCTGTTTGATATGAACAGTTGATTATAACAGTACTTTAGAATGAAGCAGTCATGTTCTGCTCTGGCTTTCTGTATTATGTGTCAGATTAAAAGCCCTCTAGCGTTGCAACAACCTTTCTCAACAGGGCTGTAGTTGCTGTGCTGCAGGAAGCATATTGTTTCCATTCAGTTTGCTGGTGTTTCTATCATTTATCTATGTTATTCAAATGTACTAGTTTCTTCAGTTTAGCAGTTAACAACAACTTCTCTGGCTGTCAGGTTTCCATCCACAGCCTACATCTGGTAAAAAACAGGGTTTTCAGACAATATCTGTGCTCACTGCTCGGGCCAGCACTGATTGAGGGAGTTGTGAAGAAAAGAGCAAACATAGGAGTAGGCTTGTCACAATTATTACATAATCACTTGACCACAATTATTTAAGCCGACTGCAATTATTATTTTACTGCATAATGGTTAAATTGATTTCCATTCATCTGTATAAAAACAGCTGGATGAAACTAACAGAAATGTCATATTTCCATCACTATTTCCACTGTTTGAGGTTGGACTGTTCCGCTTTTAATGACATCATGTTGCGACCCCCCTTCTTGTTCTATGGTTTAATGACACATGAGTGGAGCCACAAACTGTTTATCCCGAGGCACTTCATTTCTAATGTTTGACGACTGCATTTGAGTGAGCATCTATTGACATTAGCATCATGGATTTAGTTGCAAAGCAAATATATGGCTCTTCTTCTTCTTCATAAGGTGTATGTGTATTATTAAACTATGTTTAGGCTGATACTATAATAGTGGCATGAAATGATCAGAAAAAGACAATTAAATTTTTAATCGCAATTATTTGCATGCAGATTAATCAAATAAAATTTCATGATCGTGACAGCCCAACATAGGAGGAGTCTCCCACACTTTGGTCTATCATTGCTCGCAAAACAGTTGCATTGTTTCCAGTGCTAAGAAATACACCTGTCCTCAGGTACAGAGAGTACATACAGGAGGAAGCCACAACAGCGACTGCTCTAAGGTTTTGGTTTACTCTCTGCAATTTGTTTCAACTGACTGTGCAGATCATCAGTACACCACGCAGAGATCAAAGTTCATCTAGATTGAACTTGGCACAGCATGGGCCAAGCCATCTAAAATAAAATGTCAGCAATAACATTGCAGTGTCCTTTCTGAAAGCCCCATGGAGATGACCACATTCTACTAGGTGGTTAGACTCACATAAATAATCTTGGGTGAGATCTTGCAATGCCACATGTTCCTTCCTGTGAGCTTTGCAGGTTTTAGATCTTAGCTGACAAAGTCTTTGCTTCCATTTCCCAACCACTGCTTGTTCTGTAATTTATTCATCTCTGCCTTGCCTCCACTTCCTGATCTAATAACAGTGAGGGAGGCATGAGTGGAGACCAGCGGACCTCTGCAAATCTCAGGGCTTTGATTTCTATCACCCTCACAATACGCCCTGCATATATGTTCCATCTCTCTTAGGAGTACACCGCATGACTGAGGACAGAGATGCTCCAACTGTGAACCACTGACAAAACCTTAATATTTCTCTGACCATTAGCTGCAAGTGCATCAACAAAATAAGAGTGAAAGGTTAATCATGCTTAAGCTGTGGTAAGGTGTAAAACTCAACTCCTTATAGGACATGGGTGAAGATGTAGGTGCACAATTAAACAGGTTAAGTATGGTATCACCTGCTGGTTCAGGAACTTCACAGTCAAATCTTAATCTCACATCCACAATCTGGTGAAGAAGGCAAGCAAGATTATGTGTACCCCTGCCCCACTCACTTCACAAGATCTGTTTGAGCAGGCTGACATTAGGCAGGTCAACAAACATTCTGTCCAACAATTCACATGCATTGTTTTCAGAGTATGTTTTACTGAAATCAGGGACGAGGTATGGGGTTCATTCCTCTCTCAATCAAACTCATCAATGACTGGTCAGATGGGGATGATCAAGAACAAAAGAGGTCCCTAAGGCTAAGGAAACTTGTGTGACTGTTAATGTTGGTATTGTATGTATGCAGAGGGTTATGCATGTGTGTATGCATGTAGGTATGCATGTAGGTATGTGTGTGTGTGTGTGTGTGTGTGTGTGCACTTGTGTAACTATCCAAGAGTGGACCTCGGCGTCGTTACACATTCACCAACAGGGGACCACCGAGCCAACAGGGGACATTTTTTTAGGGCCCCTCTTGGACATGCCTTAAATCATCTTAAAATCATGTGAAAAACCATCTGGTGAATTCTTGTAACTTTTGCCAAGAGGGGACCTAAAAGTGTGTGAGTGTAAAAGTCGATGTTCAGCAGTGCCCCTGCTGGCTGGAGCAGGGATTTTAACGACCCATTCACACACGTCGTTTCTTACACTCCTCCATAGTGTGAATGGCTTTCAGTCCCAGGCAGCCCTTCAGACTGTAGAGAGCATGTCAAACAGACTGCTTAGTTAACAAACCAGTATCTTGAAACACAATTTGTTAATTTTTGTAACAAAATATAAAGGCTCAGTTTTAATAGATGTCTTGAGTTTTAACTCAACACTATATTAGGTTTATTAGAATTTGAAAAAAATGAAAAAATTGAACTCCCAGAATAAAATTAGAAATAAAACAGTCAGCATTAAGATCATTTCTTTTAATTTTGATTAAACAATACAAACAAGTTTATCATGTTATTGCTGCTTGTCTAGTTTTTTAAGCACAGGATTTCAATTTTACAATAACTTGTGTTCTCAGTCTGTATTCATAGGAATTATTTGTTAATTGACATTACAGAAAAGGTCCACACTTGGTTTATATGGAATGACAGGGGTCCACTGTTGGCTGGTACATATGACACAAGTTCCCACTTAGATAGCATGGAGCGACATACACACTCCAGCATGTATGAACAAGATTGAAATAAGAAAAATTGATCAT
>OMNW01019519.1:18061-37633 GCA_900303245.1 Selene dorsalis | reverse complement strand
TCTGTGAAAACTAGTTGGCAGAATATCTTTCTTAAAACTGACAGGGTTTACAGTGGAAAAAACCCAACAGAGTATGAAAAAGGTAACATGCCACATGATAAAATGTAACCTGATTTATTAAGACTGTGACGTGATGACAAATCACAACCTAAATTCCATCTAAAACAAATAATGAGATAAATGTGTGCATGTCTGCATGAGTCTTTGTTTTGTGGTATTAAAATAAAACAAAAACAGGGAGACCAAGATTTTTTTGGTCACTAAAAAGAGCCACAGTAAAAAACAGAAAAATGAAGCTCATCTCAGATACTCACGTCAAATTGAGTTTATTTTGCTAAACGTGCATTTTCATGCTTCACTGACCTCGCGGGCAGTATTTTCAACAATGCCGTGTGTCAGCAATAGTTTGGTATTTCCAACGTGACTCGCACAGAGAATTCACCAGAGCATGAAGCTGAGTTGTCGTCCAAACAAAGAGGTCAAGTTGCCTTATTTAGCTTGACAGCAGAGACGTTGAACAGGACCGAGTCAGACCAGGTACAATGTCTCTGTCAAACCATTGTAATGGAAGTGACAGCTTGGTTCACCACAGGCTGATCTCATTATTGACCTCTGAAGGCCTCTGTAGACTCTGTCTCAACTGAGCGACTTTCTCCTAGAATTTCTTCATCCAGTAAAAACAAGGCACAATACCAGAGGACATTCATATATTAAACCCCGAACTGCAATTAGTTGAAAATTGATTGTTTTTATTACTGACTAATTTCATTATTGAGTTAATTAATTAGTCATTGACTGGAACACAGGGCTTATTCTCTCCAACCAAGAGTCATCAACCCAATCCCCAAAAGACTCAATTCACAGTGATACAAAAGCCTCACATTTGAGAAGATGTTTGGCATTTATACTTGATAAATGTCTTAAGCAATAGTTTGACAAGTATTTATTTAGTCATATGGAAAGATACTACTCTCATATCTGGATGCTAAAAGTGAAGGCACACCCTGCAGCCAAGCTTGGAACAGAGAAAACTAGCTACTCTGACTCTGTCCAAATATGCTATGTTGAACCTCAGCCATTACAGAGGCACCCACACTATCAAGCTGAAATGGATCAAAGTAATACATAAGAATGAGTCCCTGCTGTCTCTTTCCATTATATCCAAATGAAACTGACCTCGGGTACTATTTTCTTCTCTGTGGAGCATATATCAGCAGAGCACATCTCTGTGCTCATTCCGCTGCTTCTAACTGAAAACCATATTCAAAGCAGCAGAGCAGCAGGGCATTTTTACCGATGGCAGTGGAACGCACACCCGCTACCTTAATTCAATCACTGCTCTTATTGTAGCAGGAAATTGCAGTGTGGAGGGGTTGGACTGAAGAGAGACTTGCTCCTGTGCAATGAGAAGGTTGGGCTCATTATAACAGACCTTACTGAGATCACATCTGTTTAAGCCCGTGTCTCTCCATCCTACCTCTGATGGCAGGGAGCAAGCTCTGCACCAGGTAGACAAAGACCCCCATCCTCACCTTATTACCAGGCAACAATGGCATGGCAACCGGCATGCAACCTCTCCCGGTGCACCTGAATGCAACATTTTTCTTGTAAATGGTCATCCATGACAGCCCAGTGGAGTTTTTAGTGTGATCACCTTTTGACAACTCTTAAAATTAGCTCCTCCTTCACAAACCTAACACTGAAGCTATTGTATGTTTTCTTTTCACAGAGAACTACTTTAGCTTATGTCACCTCCTTACAGTAATGAAATACCTTCTCATGGCTCCCAACAAGCTGCTGCTTGCCCGCACACAGCAGGCTTTGTAGAGAATTGCTCCATATGGTCTCCATGGTATGAAAAATAATAAAAACACTTATGTGACAGTGTGAGTTGGAGAGGAAGGAAGGGAGCGGAGGGAGGGGAGATAAGCACTGGTGCACTTATCTCTTAATAAGCGCACCGGGAGGAGGTCAACACCATCAAAGTGTTGGCTGGGCCCCACCCAAACTCTGCTCCAAATGCGTTTTAATAGGCCACCCATCCTATGCTATTACCGCCTCATTATTTGTCGTACTAGAAGGCCTGCGGCAGGCTTTGGGCTTGGGCCAAGGACTGGGACTAGTTTAGACCCTGAGGATCACTAATAAGGACCTCCATTATATAGCCAGCAGGAAAGATACATAGTCATTGCTCAGAGTTTAAAGAGGGAAACTCAACAGAATCATTTCATATCTCTGGATTTCGGAAAAAGGTGTTTGTGTCTGAAAAGTCTAAAATTACAAATAGTTCTGTTAACAAACACAGTTATATTTTTGTTGTCACATGTTTGTCGAAAGAGAGGTCTATGCATCAAGGGATTGACTCCCTGCTTTTATCTCATTGCTGCAGTAATATAGTTTTAACATGGACAATTACCATGGAATCACATTGTCATGCTATTTCTGGATAAATGATGGTTCATGGAGACTGATGCGTTTGCTTTATGACAGATGAGGCTCCTGCACATGAAAATGCCTTTCAGAGAAGATGTGACCCTGATCGCTCATCAACCCCCACCCCACCCCTGTTCTGTCCTTCTACACCAGCCTTCATACTGTCATGCTGGATCTTAAATACAGACATGTGAGCATGGCCAACTCTCACCAATTTTCAACACCCACTCATAAAAGGCTGACTGTTGAAACATAGGCAGCCTAATGCATTTCTGTGTAACCTACGCAGTGCTGAGGAACAAAACACGAGCTGACAAGGGGGGGAAGGGGAAGAAAGAGGGACAGAGGAAAGAAAGACGCACTGATAAGAGGTTATACAATTTGTCTGGAACGCCCAAACGATGATGAAAAACCTTTGCAGTGCTCACCGATTTGATCCTGGCCATGAAAGGAACCATGGGTATTATTACCCATGGTGCACAGCAATCTGGAGCCACGGCTGTCCCCTGCAGCTGTGCTCTTGTGAGACAGAATGAATATGGGAGCAATTATTAGATTAAGCCGGATTAGGCTTTGCTCAGGTAAGGTAGGCTGGGCCGTTCCTGTCTCTTTGGTCCTGAAAAACTGGGCACTAATCCAGTAATGACACCACTTTTAAAGCAAAAAGTGCCGCAGTGGAGAATAAAGGTTGCCATGTCTTGTACGTATGTTTAGTTTTTATAAAAAATATACAATAAAGACTCCACACGCAGCAGACATGAAGCCGTAATGCAAACTGTTTACACAAGTAAGTGCTATAACTACCCTGTAAAGGGCATGTGCAAAACTTAACAGAGGATTTAGTATCAAACTACATATAAAGGAATACTAATGTCAAACATCTGGGGTCACACTCACAATATTTTTCCAGCATTATGAGCCAAAGATGGAAGATTAAGTCACAGTGGATCAGAGGAGCTCAGCAGTTTGCAGCCAGGCTAAACATACAAGTCTGATAGATGTTACAGACCAGAGAGTCTGCTGGGTGAGGGGGAGTCGGAGGAGTGAAGGTTTAGTTAAACCTTCCTGCGCAGGCCTGCAGATGCAGCCTCGACAGAGTAAAATGACAGATATGAGATAAAGCAGGCTGCCTTGTGAAATATAATCTGTGAGGATGAACAACTTCAATGGATTAAACAGAGAGAAGGGAAAAATACCTCCAGTGCACATCCAGGGCCAAACAAGCAGACTTGGGACGGAAACTTACAGAGCAGCAGCGATCACAGGACAGTATGTCTCCAGAGTGACAGAATCTGCATTTCGCATCAGTGGAGGTAATAAATGATGGTTCCCTCGCTTGCTCTGGCAGCAGATGGGCGCTGATTCCTTGGCTGCCAGTGTCGGCCTCTTCTCCGCAGGCGGCTCTGGCTAATGCCTGCACCTCAGCTATGTCCAGACGAGACTGCCAACCAGGAAAGTGGTGGCACTCGACCATTCTTTGGCAAACTCCCCAGCATGGGGGAAAGTAAGGCAAGATAAGAATGAAGGAAGACTTTCAGAAGAAAAGATCTCCAGGAGAAGAAGTCTGGACATTGGGACAACTTACATGCCCAGAGTCATTTGGGATTTTGACTTCATAAAGGCTGTAAAGGAGGTTCTGCTGCTGTCATTACTCTAATTACACCGCAAACTGAGATCATGTGGGAGATTTAAGGATTATAGTTTCATTCTAGGTCAATCAAATGTCAGTTTTCGCTGCGGCATCCAACTCCTAATATATTTAAGCAGGATAATCAAGAAAGAGGTTTGAAATTAGATTGTCAGGGCAGTATCAATTTCACGATGAGACCATTTCTGTGCGCTCTTTGTAAAGACAAGAAGATGGATACTTAATGATGGATGAATGGACATGCCTTTTTGAAGGAGTCTCACAGATTCTTACAGTCACTGAATGGGGCTCCAGAGAAAAGTAAAGACTCCATTAAACCCTGTTTCTCTCTCATTTTACCTTGCTTCCTCTGTCATCACACTCTAACAGTCCATCTGCCACTGGCCGAAGGAAGTGTGCTTTTAAAAGCTTCGCAAATCCTTCTGATAAAACCAGTCTGCAATATCCGCACTGAAGTAACTATTATTTTTGTTTTCCAACTGAGTCCACCCTAAGAAGAAGATCTTTGACATAAAATTTCAAGTGCACCGTGTGTGTCTCAATCAGTGCTTTTAGAAAAATGAAATAAAGACATGGGTGGCCTACTGGCCTGGATGCATCTACTTCTCCCTCCCTTCCTCCTGCATACAAACAGATGTTGATGCTGGCAGGGGGGTAGGTGGATGGGGGGGGTAGAGGGATCAAACAAACATGGCAACCAGGTTATTTCCCGGACCAGGCGGGTCTGTGGTGCAGGCTTCTTTGCCGAGCTTGGCTGGCTCTGCAGAGTGAGCTCAGTGTAGTCACCACGGTTTAATTAGCCACAACCTCTTTGGACAGACGTGTACTGTGAGCACAGCCACTGGAGCCTCTACAGCTGTAAGAAAGGTCCCTGTGACCGTGGACCACATAGGTGCGACTGTGTATTTTTATGAATATGTTGACTCTGTAAATACCAGAGCAGAATGTTTCAGTGGGAGATATCCAAAACTGCACTCATGTAATCTAGATGTGAGCAAAGCTGCATTGCCATTTATTTTCTGTAATGATCCTTGGAGATGCGTTTTAAATTTATGCACTGATGTAACTTTACCTAAACGAACACTATAACAAGAGGCTGATTAAAACTAATTAAAGCTAGAATCTAATCACCATCCAGCGTAGCAGAGTAAGAGATAATTGAATACAGCTACAACACATAGCACTGACTTATAAATAAATAGGAAAGGCAATGGACCACGACCTCAGCCTTTGAAATTAAAAACAAACAATCCTGTGCAAAAACTGGCAAGAAATAAATATTGCTAAGACCAGACATGACACACTGAGTTAATTATACATGTGTAAAGAAAATCTGACATCAAAAGCCCCATGTTAAGAGTTTAAGAGCAGGTAAGTGTCACTCTTAACACTTTTCCTGATGTTTTTTCATCCATCTGTGGCCCAAATCATTATAATTTGGTGTTGTTAACTTTTAAATAAATAAACAAGGCATTCTGTGGTGTTGCAAGCCAGCAGGCGGTCCATTTGCACAGCCTACATATATCCATGTAGGGTCTTATTCTGGATACTGTTCAGAGTCACTATCTTCTATACACACACACACACACACACACACACTGAGGCTGAATTTGATCCACAGGAAACTGCAGAACACACCTGGCAACAGGATTTCTCTCAACAATGTTTGCAAAGCCATCTGTGTTGGGATTTTATAGTATTTTATGAGGTGATGCACTGCCAAAAAAAGTTGCCCAGTCATTCATCTGAGGCATGGAGTTTTTGGTATGTCCATGGTATGTGGGAGGTCTGGGGGATGGGAGGCACCTTCACATTAAAACATGACTCATATGATTTGATTCATATGTTTCCTTAATGTGTTTCAGGGTGTATTTACTGTTTTATTCAGAGCTGTCATTTATTGCCGGGTACAAATGTATTAGTGTAACAGGACCATAGGTAGTTAGTTATATGGTATAAAAAACTGCAGTCATGTATGCATACCTTCAAGTATATCCATTTAAGATTTAAAGATACATTTTTAAATCTTAAAAAAAAGTATAAAATCTACTCAGATTGTATTAAAATGTGCATACACACACACATGCATATATGAAAATAAAAAATGTACATTATAAAAAAGCATCTTTCCACATTAGAAAACCATTTGAATTTATTTCCCTTTGAGATTTAAATGCATCTATTCTTTGTTTCATGGTTGCCATTTAGCGTAATATATCAAAAGGACATTGCAGAGAAAATGCCACTTTAAAATCTCACGGGATGGCTTTGTGTGTGCTGTAGGGGGTCCATGACATTTGAAGCGCCGATAATAATTTCAATAACAGAGGAATGGGCAGGATGTGGCAGACCCCCAATGAGGTTCAGCGTTTTGCTTTGAAAGAGATGTTTGTATTACCATGGAGATCTGCATCTCAGTGGTGGAGAGAGAAGTGGGCAAGGGCAAAGGGGCAATTAAAGAGGGGAAAAAAGAAAATCACCCACAAATGTTTAAAGTCTCCTTTTTTTACTGGCAGACATGTTGAGTAAATATCCGATTTAGTGGTTCCTTGTATAATCTATGTTTCATTTAGTCATAAATCATCAGCAGACTATCAGTTGCTGGCCGTGGTACAGGGTTACATACTGATGAGGAAAGACCAGCTGATCTAAGTGCAGAGCAGAGCACAGATGAATCAAATTATAGTTTAAACAAAGAATAATCCCTGAAACAAACAGATATCGCCCCATTTCCATCAGAACAATAGTTTGCCCGCCTTCAGAAACGACTGCGACTTTCAAAATCGTGTAATTACTATGGACGATCACACAGATAATCACCAGCGCTGTTACTTGGCAACACACGCCACTTGTCGTGTTTCCACCCACGCAGGTTGAGCTGAACACGCTCAAGGTGATTATGTTGTTTCTATGAACAATTCAGCAGCCCAGCGCTCACCTTCCACACCCCTGAGCTGAGAAAAGCGCTTTGTGTTCACACTGCAGGCACGCAAGAAATAAGACGGCACGGGCTGTACCAACCGGAGCCAGATTTCCATATTGACACCTCGTATGAGCTGTAGATTAGGGGTTCAGGGACGGGAAATGAAATGTTTGGTCTCTGCGAGTCGTAGCCGTGTGAAGTGTTTGTCCAGGTACTACACCTGTTGATAGGCATCTAGACACTAACAAAGTGAAGGCGAGGGTCTTAGATAGCACAGGAAGGGAGACTTCCTTGGGGATAAGTGTGACCGATAAACGCCAACACAAAAGGGGGTTTAAGAAGGCGGCTACAACTGAGCCAATATACGACCTTCCTGCTCAAACAACTTAAAGGCTCCAAGTTATCATCAGGCTTTCACCTTTATATACCACAAACAGCTCCCAACAACCTAAAGAACCCAACATCTGAGCAGGCTGCTGTCTGTCTGCTGTGCTGCTGCAGGAATGCCTGAAGAATAATGGCTTAAAGGAAAACCATCTTCATTTGAATTCACCCTAATGAGGGTTGTGCTGATATATGACATTCAAAGTGAACAGGCTGCGTGCTCAGTCCGATCCTCTACTCTTTATAAACATGAATTCTCCAACACAACCACACAACACAGCAGAGGTGGGACTGATCTTTGACAGCCTGAAGTCATTAAACCTGAATACTGACTGAATGGTGCACTGGCAATCTATCACTAAACATCAAAACACCCACAAGCTCAGGACACGCCTCGAGGACTATTCTCCCCTGAATATCACAGAGGGAGAAGTGGAAAAGTTAATTCCACAATCAACTCCACTGCTCTGCTGAAGGAAACTCAACAGTAGCGCTGCTTTTAAGGACACTCAAGTGAACTAACCTGTCTGCGAAACTGCTTCGGTCTTTCTACCTCTACTCTTAAGAGTGTTTTGAGTGTCCTGCATCACGACACGGTGTACCGCCTGTTCAGCAGCAGACAGAGAAGCTCTCCAGAGGGTCGATCAGGCTGCTCTGCCCCCACTGGAAGGCATTCAGATCACACCACCTCTGCAGCCTTCAGCATCCTGAAGGATGCTGCCCACTCCACCTTCTCTGTTCTCTGCTTCATTCAGAGGCACCTCACAGCCTCAAAGACCCAAGCTTCCAAACTCAAAAACAGCTTTTCCCCGAGAGCCATCACTCAACTCAACTCCAACACTGCTCCACTCCCAACACACCACAGGACTTAAGAAGTGAAGCATGACATAACTGCACTACACAATGGAGGGAACACTACATTTAAGTATGAATAAACAATAACATCTGTACACTCTGCATGTACATTTCATAGATACAAGAGCACCTGATCTATATTCTTAGTATTTATTCTTATGTGGCATCCACTGCATGTATCACGACATTATATTGAAACACTTGCAAAACCAACACACTCACACTCTCTCTGACCAACTGACCAACTGGCATTTAAACAAAGACATGAGACACAATGTCTTAGGTCTACTTCTGAACCATGGACAGGGCCGTTCATGTCTGTAGGTGACCCTCTGGTTGTACTGAAGGAGGTCGATGGACAAAACACATCACTGAGTGTTTCTTGGTCAGCTTTATTTTCATGGTTGTAAATAGGACTTTTGATTTATATATAATTAAATGTTGCCGCCACTGCAGCAACACAGAGACAGACAGGAAAAAGATAGGGACGAGACAACAAGAGACAGAAAGAGAGAGGCAGAGAAGTGGGGGTCGGGGATGCATTTGTCTTTCTACTCTCCAAGAGGAGGAAAGACTTCAGAGCAGGGCTGTAGCTGGTATCCTTCCCTACATCTGCTCCACAAATGTCCATGCTGAATGTGTGTCCTGACACTGGGGGAAATAAAGGAGCTGAGGCAGGAGAGCAGGGAGGGGGAATCTTCAACAGAAATAATGAAAGCAAGAGAGACAAAGTGGAGGCTGTGTTCGATGCTTGTCAGTACAGTGTGTTTATTTGCCTTAAGGCCTTTCATCCTGTTGGGTTTGTTGATGGCCAGGATGTTGGTTGTGATCAGGGCCGATCTGGATGTACCCCGAGGATCAAATGGACAGTGTGCGCTCATCTGGATGGTCTGTTTCTGCTCAGGGCTCTGGTCTAATGAGGATGCCAATGTATGAAGTTACAGACCGCAGCTAGGCCAGCGATGATCCTGACCAGCCAAGTCAAGCTCCCTCCCCCCCCGTTACTCCAGGCGCAATGGAAATTCATGGTTTGATTTCAGAGAAGGGAGGAAAACCGACTTGATTCAGTTTCTGTTTTTACTTTTACTTATTTTTATCACCTCAATTTGGTCATGGCTTGGTAGGGGTTTGTAAATGGCCTGTTCAAATTGCAGAACTTCACCTTATCATAAAATAAATAAAACAGTTCTCAATTATCATTTGGGTGATATGGAAATGAGAAAGAGGTCTGAGCCTAGTACAAATCCTTGCACTATTAAAATCAGCCTGCATATTGGCACTACAGTCTGGTCCACAAGGCTAACATATGGACATCTGCTGTATCTTCCACAATGTGCAGTCAAAGCAACATTATCCCAAGATATGAAGGAGGTCTTGTTGCCTGATGTGTCTGACACTATATCTAATGCAGAGCTGCATCTCTCCTCTCTCTTAATGGGGAGATGCCTTTTTGCTTTTAAGTACAGGAAGTGCTTGTCTTTATAGAGCTTCCTGAACTGGAAGGAAAGTGAGTTTGTTCTGGCAGTCACACAAGTCCACATCACACGGTAACGAGGGAAATGGGAAACTGCCATTTGACGATAAATACATTATATTGGAAAGGAAAGAGTACAGATTTATGTGAGAGACGTTCTCCAGAGCCGTGAAAAAAACCTTGAATCTTTCAATCCCTTCCTTTGGGAGGTGAATATTTCACTTCAAATCAGAGACAAATCTCTGCACACCTGTATGAGTGACAGTGTGTCTTACTGCTGAAAGATTTATTGATCATCATTTATTGAGACATGAACAAAAAACACTGTGGCTGATAAATATTTGAGCACAAACAGGAGTTTGTAAAAGGTTGGGTATTTTGTGTATGGTAAAAAAAAAGTCAAATTAGAAATACTTTTAAGTAATTATCATAAACCTGACCACTAAAAGCACACATACATATTTTTTCCCCATTTCTGGAATCAGAGGTTCATGAGTTGTTGTGGCCTCAGTGTGCACATGCAGACGCCTGCGAGCGTGCACACACAACACACACAGACATGAAGGACGACGACACGCTGGTTTCCTCTCCCCTTAAATGTAAACAGCATTGGGAACCAGTGAGGCTTGACTGACACAATGGCTTCCCTGCGAGCGTACTGTCACTCACACTCTGGGGAGAGACACCTCACCGCGGGAGGTGGCGCGACCCCCCGAGACTTAACGAAATGACACCTCCACACACAGACACACATGTGCGCTCGCACACACATGCACACAATCACAATCACAGACGCACAATTATACGCTCTAAGGCCACTAATTGGCTTGCTTGGCTGTGTGTGAATACTAACTGGGTTCGGAGCAGCAGCTGTTGTTGTAGTCAGTTCTCTCAAAAGGTGGCAAAAGGAGGAAGAGGAGAGGAAGAGGGAAAGAAAGAGAGTGTGTGTGTGTGCGTGTTTGGAATAAAGAATCTGGCCTCATGCTGGGTTGTCCCCTCATGCCGACAGCCAATTACCTGTGTGAGAGGCTGGAGCCCTCTCTGTCTCTCCGTCAAGAGCCTGTCTTTAAGCGCGATTGGACAATGCTGTTTACTGTCTGAGTTGTGCTGCCTTCCTTGAAAACCACGGCAACACTGCTATCCCATAATCATTGCCATCCTTACCCACCCCACACAGGCCACATCAGTGCTCTGCTGGTGCCCTTTCAAATATTTTTGTTCCCTCTGCCCTCAAGTTGCTTTACATTTCTGTGTGCAGAGAAGAGACAGCTCGCATTATATAGGGGTTTAGTGTTTCCCCACACACTGTATAGCCTGTACTGGGCGACCTGCCCGGATACATTAATGGCTGCTTAAGTATATTTTGACCTATTTTTACAGTGGTAGACATTCTTGAAGACAGTCTGACGTCATGGAGGAGAAGAGGTGGTCTGTCTGAGGGGAGCCACTTTATCTGTAACAAGTCAGAAAGCTGAAGTTTTCCTGCCAGCTAACGCCCAACTTATCTTTGCCACATAAAAGCTTATGCATCTTATCCATTTATTAGCTCTAGTCTTGTACCATATGATGCAACTCAATACCATAACCCTGCAAAAAGTACTACCTTTGTAAAGCTTAGCCTACATATGATAAGCCGTGTGTGCTGGATAAAGCCTGAGGCGAAGTTTCAACTCATCAGATATTGTATTAAGTTTAGAAAAGACCAGCTACAGTATATCTACAGTGTATATACACACCGGTTGAAAATAATCACTTCAACTCATTTGAAATGAAAATTATATCAGTGAAGTAAACATCTGCACAACTCCCAGTAGTGATAATAGGTTGGGGTGCAAAGTAAAACACAATCATAAAGATACCAATGTCCAGCACTCTCGAATAAAAAAGTTGCATTTCTTATGGGCAAAAAATTAACTGCCCATAATAAATGCAGCTTATACTTTATTTCCAAAATTAGACTTATATTACATACAGGATTTTCCAAAACGAAATATGGTAGTAGCAGTGAATCTGTTAATTGCTGCAGCTTTCAACAACTTCAGAACTTAAGAACAAATGCTACATGGCACAGTGCAGAGGAATGGAAGAGAGTGCATCTTCAGAAAGCCTCAAATCAAACGAGGGGACACATTTATCCAAACTAAATTTAGATTGCTTGATTAGCACATGAAATGATGCAGCCTCTTGTGTGGGTAATTGCTTCATTTGACAATGAGTTATCATCCTGCTATCCATTATTCTGTTTCTACTTGGCATCCATCAATAACTGATCAGTTATTTGTCTTTTATGAATTAACACAGGAGCAGGAGGCTTTCCTCTTCGAATCAGAAATACAGCAAACACAATGCTGACTGCAAACAGATGCTTTTAGGTAGTGTGTTTAGACATAGTTATAGTCAGCATTTCTCTCAAGATGAATGTTTTCCTGAAAAGCTGAAAGAGCCAGGCAATACTGAAACCAACAGTCTTACTGTGAGGGAGTCAGATGGCTACTTCCCATGACCTCAAAGTAAATTTATTTGGTTTGCAATGAAGCAGAACTGTACATGAGCTTACCTTTGATGGGAATGGCAGCATCGGTCACATCCAAGCGGACATGAGGAGAGAAGAAAGAAAACAACAACGTTACCCAGGGGCTCAACAACACGAGCAGGGGAGGGATCCTTTTCTTAAACATCACTTCTGTGTATTTTTTTTGGTACGACCTCAAGGCAACATGAACATTTCTACCAGAAAAGTGCTTTTCTTTAATGTGCCTCTCACAAAACGCAGCACTGCTGTAAGTGTGTGGTGCCTCCTGGCTCATAAACCTGTGTGCATGTGAGTGGAACTCTGGATGAGATAAATCAATCCAGGTGTAAACATGAAGTTTACCTATCCTTTATACATTTCCCCACAACTGCATGGCTGTGATGGATTTACAGTTCATCATCGCTGGCAGTATCAGCCTTGGCTGCAACAGAGGGAGTAGTCTCCTGGGCCAAAACAAAGGGCTTGTGGGTAATGCTTTCATCCAGGAAAGAGTAGTCCAGGTCAACACATCTTCCTCTCTTGCTTTCTCTCTGCCTCAGAGGGACGATCTATGAAAAGGTGCACCAACTACTATTTTCTAAAAGGCCCCGTGAGCGATGCAACATAAATCTTTTTTTTTTTCCCCATCACTGGCTCCCTCTCCCCATTTATCTTCTGTTTTGGGCTCATCTTGCCTCAGTCTAAACGCCACAGGAGGAGCGAGAGGAGGGAAGGGAAAGCTAAACAGCTATCACATCAAAAAGTAGGAGAAGGGTGGATGTCTATTTAGCAGGGTTTTTAAAAATAAATAAATAAATAAATAATAATAGAAAAAGACCTTTGCCACTGCAGGAGACCCCTTGCCCTCTCCCTCAACCCTGAATCTTACTAACATGCTCAGAACACATTGCTTTATTGCCTGTAAAATAGACACAGTGGCCTATTTATAAGAGGATTAAGTAAAGAAAGAAAGACAGCAGGAGGGTATTCTGTCTCTGCCAGTACTCCCAGCCTGAGGGGGAGGTCCCATTACAAGGACAATGCAGCACATACATGTAGCCTGACGTGATGTGCGGCTCAATGCAAAGCTCGTCCAAGGTGAGCGTTTCCAGGGCGGCGTGTGGTTAGAAGGTAACGGGAAAAAACTATTCACAAAAGTAACACAACCCCTGGTGGCTTGTGGGTACTGTGACATCATCAGCACGGAGGCACAAGCGGCTATTTGACGAAGTAGATATGCTGAAGTCTGTCAACACGTTCATGTATGTAATCATAAACTCACATCCAGCAGAGGAGAGATTTATTGGAAACATCAAAAATACAGAAAATGCTTGGCAACATTAAATCATTTAAATCCAATTCCAACATCTGGAGATTTGCACTTGGAAGTGAAAGTAAACAGTGCTTCATTTAATCCAACAGCACAAATCAACCTTTTTTTTTATTATTTTGAATCAATTCTTATCTATTATAAATAGTAAATGGACTACACTTTGTGCTTGTCTTGTTTTGACCTTCCTTCAACCACTGACCTTCCAATAAAGGAAGATTTTCCTCTACCACATGACCCTCAGCTGTGAACCTTGTTAGCTCAGATTGCTTTTACTCCCATTAAAAAACTATTTACTGGATGAAAGTAACCAGCCAGCATTAGCACGGTCCCCAGCTGGTCAATTACAGTAGCCCAGTAGTTCAGCTATGAGCTTCATGGGCAGCCATCATTCACCGAACCTCTGAAAACAAATCTACGTCAAACAACTAAGCACAGCCTCTGAATATTTATTCATCTTTGCTGTTACAGTACGATGAAAAAAAAGACCAGAATGAAACACCAGCTAACAAACCAGTTCACTAACAGGAGCCCAGCCCACCTAAGTCCCTCCGCCTCAAGTTCATCTTTGAACATCTTCAAAAGAATGATGTTCAATAAATCTCACACAGCTTTTAAATGGTGTAAAGGAAACCCCTTGTTGTTAAGCATCATCAGTAACTGTCTCGCCCCCACCCCTGTATCAGTAGCACAAAGAGCGACTCTGCCTCTTCTAACATCAATGGTGACCGCTGCCTCCAGACCTAGTGATTTAATGATTTTTCTCAGGCTTCACAGACGGGGCGAGCCTCGGTCAAAGAGCCTTCCCTTGACTTTTAAATTGCCTGTTGCTACCAAAAAGATCTCTTTCCCGACAGAGCAGTGATGCTTTACTAGCAAATGCCAAACAATAATGGATCATGTTACGCAGTGAAAACACGAGTATCTGCATGTCTAATTTCAGCCCCTGGGTCCACCCATCTCAGGCGTCCAGTAACAGTCTGGTCTGCTTTTCCAACCAGAAGCCAGGCTATAGGGGGAACACAGCTTTGGCCCAGTTCTCAGGTATCAGACCTATTGAATTGAAGCTGGGAGGTGCGACGTACTGTAATGAGTAAACCCACCCCCCCGTCCAACTCTGAAACTCATCGTGAACCAGTGGGACTGCAGGGAGGGGGAGAGTAAAAACACTGGGCTGGGGATCATTCATGCTTTGTAGAGCTCTACAAACAGGCTGTTTGTTTCCATTCTCCATTTCAGAGAGATGTATTGATCTGCAGCCCTGCACCGCTCAAGGTCTTGTCTAAGGAAGACCCAGACATGCCCTTGTAATGTGCTGATAGGCTTACACAAGGAGGGAATGTGAGCTGCATTATAAAGAGATGGAAAGAACTCTCCTTTGGTTATGTGAATGGCTCAATGGTCATCAGTCTTGAAATGAACACGTCGCACAACCAGAAGCAGGTACAAGACCACAGGAGGGGAGGTTAAGTGTTTATACAAATTTATTTGTAAAGAGGTGGTGGTTTGTGTGTAACAATATGAGAGGAAGGCTGGATTAACCTGAGGCACTCAGAGCATCCCCCCGTGCATCAGTCTGTCCAGACAGCATCCTCCAAGAGGTGTTTCCTTGGCAACCACGACCAGGACAGTGATCCTCCTGGGAGAGGGAGCCGCACCAGTGGTCAAAGGTCAATTAAGGGTAATTTATTTTTGCTGAGAGAGGCAATGGTCCTCCTATCTTCAAGCAGCCATCCTCCTTGTATGTTTATCCTTAAATGGCTGGAGAGTTAATGCTCATCCACCAGAGGCAGCTTCTTCTGGCCGCTGCGTTAACTGATTTGTTAAATACTTAATTTTAAATTGCCTTTATTTCCATTAAATATGTGCAAAACTAGCTTCTAACCTTCCCTTTTATCCTAAACCCATTTTGGACTGTTTCAAACAGAGACTGTTTATTAAATCTGAACAGAAAGCGGCAGCAGATGCTGTTTGTCCTCACTCTCCTCACAGGCATCAATGCATCTTTCTCCTTTATGTGACAACAGCACTGCTGGGTCAATCTAACCTCAATAGGACGTTTGGTGACCTGAATAAGCCTGCAGTCGAGACAACAGCCAGAGGCCATTTCATATAAGAGAAATCTAAGGCAATATAAAATGTATGGATGTTAAGTGCTCACCCAGCAAACCCTGCCCCATCCAGACGCCCCTCTATGGTGTCACTGAGGGCCAACAGGAACGGTTAGATGCCACATGAATGTTAAGGATGCATTTGACAAAGGGGCAGCACTACACTGACCCTCAGCCCTGGGCCAAGCAGCCAGTGGCAGAGCAGCTCAGTGGGCGACCTGTCCTCATGGCTTATTAAACGCCAGCACTCAGCAGCACATTAAGAGAAATCACAACAGACACAAATATTTCTCTACACCCCACAATGCAATCCAGCAGCATCGGGAGATACTATACAGCTAATTCAGGCAAATGACATTTACTGAAGAGTTATTTAGATGCTATCGGTGGCTCAGGTCTTTGTGCTAAGGGGATTAGCGCCACCGTGCCCAGCACTGAAAGGCGTCTTTGTGGCTGTAGTCTTTAGCGGGATGGGAGAGCGGCTCAGATGCCTGCGTGGAGGGTGTCAGTTATCAGGGATCCTGCCATGCCTTGCTAATCTCTGGCCCCACAGAGTTCCTGAACGCCAGCCAGCGTGTCCTACGCCAGCCTCTAGAGTTCCCCCAAACCAGAGGGACAATGATAGGTATTCACAGTAAGAGCCACTGGACCGTCAAGCTCCTCTCCTTGAGTGAGCAGCATAAGGGCAAGGGGAAGGCTGGGGCTGCAGGACCAGAGGTCTAAAGCACCAGAACTGCTTTAACTACCATGAGCACTCCGAGACTGGCCGAAGACATATATACTGGAACAGTGCTCCCATGTGGGCGCAAACCGCTGTGAGGTAATAAAACCATGATGAATGTTTTATTAAGGTGTCTTTCGGTTATTTCCCACCAGTGATCTACACACGATGCTGGGAGGCAAGTCTTCAGTTTCCTCTATTTCTCAGGTGCAGAGCGCAGGCAGTCAACTGTGTTTACTGTTTATGAAGAAACGGGACGAGGAGGTGAGGTCACAGTGGACGTCACAGGGAAGTACCAGGATTTTATTACAAATACTTCTTGATTCATCTAAATTTCTGATTTCCATAGTCTGTCTTTTAAATGGTTTAAAATTCAAACAATGATCTGTTCTTTAGGCTCTGCGGCTTCTCGTTCTGCGCCTCCATAAAAAAAGATTTATTCATAAAGCACTCATTTAAAATTCTGATTAAAGAAGGAGTTGTTGCATTGATGTCAAATTGTTCACACAAATAATCTAAGAATCAATTATTGTCCCCAACTCCACTTCACATACAGTCTTTTGAGTTTCTTAAGGACTGTGCTTGAACTACATGGCAGGAAAAAAAGACGTCTCCACATTTACTCCAAACACAGTTACAAACTTAATCAGTTGCAAAATTCCTGCAGGGCACAGCGTTTAATGAAAAAGTGGGTCACAGGAATACAGTGCCATATGTTCCCTAAAGATCAGCACCGTTTCACACTCCCAAACACTCATGTGTGCTATCTCTGATGTTTTAATTAAATGTAGATGAGTAGGAGGAAGGGGAAGATAATGCAACCCAGCTGAAATTTTCTTTCCAGACATCCTGGAGTTTTAGGAGTTTGGTTGGAAGAGGGTGAAAAGGCTGCGTGGGTACAGGGGGGGTGGGGCGTAGAGGAGGGAGTACAGGAAAGAAAGAGGGGAACGGTGGATTAATACAACCAAATGAAGAGATGATTCATTGAAATGTTGAATTAATTTGTGGCTGTCAGTTTCTCTTTCACAGTGTAGTGTTGAGGGTGTGGGGTGTCTGCCCCCACCATTCTTTGGATCCCACCTCTTCCACCACATGCCTTGGCCCGGCTCAGCTTGGCTCCTCTCAGCCCTGCATGGCCTGCTTTCCACTCCACTGGGAAGCAGACATGCGGAGGACTATCGTAAATGCTTGGCTGCAGAACTTCACAGACCAGCGTCTCATCTCCTCCTCCTCAGGTCTCCCATTGTTCTCTTAACCTGGTTATGGTGTCTAGCATGATGTGCTGCGACCCCCGCGGTATCACCTCCACCCTGCTTCAACACACATCATCTAACTCTTTCAAAGATGTAAAGAGCTGGACAGGCTGTGGTCCAGGGTTTCCTAGTATGGTAAGCCAAGTTCCTGAAGGCATATATCCAATTGCCCAAACAGTTCTCTGGTTTCAAAAAGAGCAATAAGAAGTTAGGCAGATGATCAAGCAGCTCGCTGCAACAACTGGGCTATAAAGTAAGTTCAGGCTCTGTGCTAACTTCTGAGGTAAAATACTGCAGAGCAAACACATAGCGTTGAAGGCTTAGAAAGGACTCAGCTGTTATTTAACTACAGAGGGAAGGGAATCACAAAGCTTATCATCTGGACAGCTTTGAAGAAATGGAAGTCTCTTTCACTGGCCAAGCATTGGGGACACGACATGGTCAAGCAATCAGGGACAGTGTGTCTGTGATGTCCCAATAACAATCCCTGACACGCAGACACACACACCTCCTTCTGGCACTGCGGTGGAATGCAGCTCGGTCCCATCCTGGTGCTCACCCAGCAGCTAAATACAATGTCTTTTTTGAAAGGAGACGCTCAGTTGAAAGAAGCTAAGTTAATTGCCTTGGCCACAATAGAAACCTCCCCGTAAGGCCGTCCCATTTCCCCTGGCAATTAGGGCTCACTTCCCCCCAGGTACTTGTGAACAAGCCAAGGGGTCGACACTCGTGTGACTGAGCTCTGGCATGTGGATCAGGCTCCACCTGTCAGCTGCAGCTAATCTATAGCGTGTGGGACACAATAGGTCGGATCCTGGATGCTGCCCACTACACTTGCAGAGCTGCCTTTGAATGGATATCACTGTAAGGCTGGAGAATCACACTGATGTTTAATGCAGTGAATTGTGTTCCACTCTACATGGCTTACCGTAGACAAAGCTATCCAATGAGGTAAAATAAAAACTTAAAAATCAGAATACTGAATTATGAGTACAAGTCTCAAAAGTTAAAAGGATGCTGCAGTCTTGCTGACTTGATTAACCAGTGTTTGATTTGTTGACAGTTTCACCAAACCAAACTTAATTCAATCAAAGAAAAAAACAAAAATCCTGAGATTCCTTTGTAATTACTGCTGTCACACCTTAGGAGATAGATAACAAATAAAATTTCATGCAGACAGAGGACAGATAACTTTGCAATGCATATGTTTTACATGCAGGTTTTACGCCAGTAACCACTTGTGAAACACAAATGATACTTTGCGTATTCCCCCATGCGCATCACCAACAGGCCAAAATTTATGAGCACATGGACTCTGTGCGCTGACTGCACATGTTCGGATAATGTCAGGCTGTGAATTTAGCTGTGAATTGCAAGTGGAGAGGACGGACAGCAGTGTTGGCCAGTGGGGACAGAAGAGAAAACAACAGAGAAGTCCAGGGATGATATTCCACTTATTCAGAATGACCTGCAATAAGCAGGCAAAGAGAATTCAGTCCTACTGCAAAAAGAAGGGAGGTGTAGCACAGCACACCAAAAACAAAGGCTTAAAAGGAATGTTTTATTGGAGAAGTACAACAGCAGAGATGTGGAATGTGGACGTGTTTGGCGTTTGATACCGCCAAATTTATCTGAGATTTCTGACGCAAGTCCAGATGATTCAGAGTGGCTGTAACCAAGGGCATCATGTGCCTTTGCCTTTCTGTCTCGCTGTGAACAACAGACCACTATGAACAATAATTATATGGTGAGAACGCTGGTTAACCAACTACACTGGCGAGGCAGCAGCCATGGAGCTTTTTTCTATGATTAAAGCAGAATAATTAGCTCTAATTACTTCCTGCTTTACACACCATCTCCTGCAGGTCATGCACACAGAGAATGAACAATGTTTTGCTTTTCCCAGGATTTGGGCTGAGGTGGGGGGG
>OMNW01019518.1:16477-39677 GCA_900303245.1 Selene dorsalis | reverse complement strand
AGCTTGATGAATATAAGGAGGTGGATGTCAGAGTAGTTGTTGGCTGGATGTTTATCTCCCTGTCTCATATATCTTCTGCTCTGTCCGTCTATATAAATTGAACTTTAAGTGTCCATTTGGTTTTTGATTTTCTAATTGGATGTTTTTAATGTGAAGAAGCAGAAGTATGAAATGTTGTATTTCCACTGAAGTCAAATTAAAAATAAAGTAAGTAAAAATAACTTAAGTTTTTTAACCTCCTATTTAATCTAATTGAACAATAATGAATTGAATTATTGAATTGAATAAGCAGGTAATGGAAATGTGTAATCTGATTGTACATTGATGTCACATTAGACAGTGGAAGTATAAGAATTTGACATTTTGATTGCTTTTGAATGCCATCCATCCGTCCGTCCGTCCATCCATCCATCCATCCATCCATCCATCCATCCATCCATCTGTCCTTTCACAGTTCCAGACAAGATAGGAAGGATTGACTTCTGATAAAAAATCCTTGAAAAAAGTAATGTGTATTACTTTCTTTCACAAAGTCTATACATCACAACATATTGGTGTCCGCTAAAGTGTCAATAATTGTGTAATTATGTAATGTCTGCATGTCGAGTTACAACCTGTGGAGACTGCTCTCCTGTAAAAGAGTAGGTTATAGGTCGTCTGTGCAAGCTGCTCATGACGACCCAGTAAGGTTTTATTGTTAACTCTAGCAGCTGTAGTAATTATGACAGGAGCAAAGGAGGAAGTCAGGTGATACTGTAAAGCAGCAAAGTGTGTTTTAAGAGGAGAAAGGAGAGTGTTCAGGTTGTAGGACTTGTTGGCTGGTGAGAGGATAGTTGTGACTTCAGTGTTTGCATTTATGTATCACTTTGTGTGTATTTGTGTGTGTGTGTGTGTGTGGGCGTGTGATGTATGGATTATAGAAGCTGACTGCTGGGGTCCAGAGCAGGTGTCAGGTTGCTGCTGGGAACATGAAAGAGTCTCTGAGGGTTGGGGTGGGGGGACTGGTCAGCAGACCTGACCTACAGAATCAATGTCCTTATAAAAGAGCAAATGACAAGATCAGAAGAATGGCCACCATCAGGCTGTAGAAGACAGCGAGCACCATACAAAGCACAGAGGCAAAATACAGGAAAGAAGTATTTCTTCCAGAAAAATAAGGCATTTATGTATTTATTGTGCTTCATCTTCAAAAATAATGCACGCACTCTCCTCTGAAGTGTCTGTAGTGATTAAATTGAACTTGGTTGTAATGACAATTCAGAAGTCATACGAATTTATAGCAAGCATAACCCCAGTAGAGGAGCGACTGCATTGGCCTCTACACACACTCTGCTGCTATAAATCTCTTTCAGTTAATTACAGAGGGACAGAGTGGTGAGCAGAATAGTCAATGTGGAACAATATGACTTGTGCAATATAGAGAAACTGTTTACTTTTTAAAGCTTGTATTTTCATTTCTATGGAGCACTGTCATTTTTTTTTTGGCCACTCAATCAAACAGATACAAGAATCGGTTAAAGAGGAACTATGCATGAGTAAACGTCGGGAAGAAATGAGGCTCTCTGCGTTCCACCTAGCGTCTCTTGGCCGAATACCAACCTTGCAAGATCAGCGCCTCTGACCCGGTGTCCCGGCTCTCATCTCGTGGGAAACATGGACCGCTTTTTGGCACTACGACACAAATACGCCCTCTTGTTATTATCTCTTGTTAATGTCACCCACCTCGGTAGTTATCACTCTACAAATTGTCTTCTCGTCGGCTTCTTTGAAAACAAATGCACATGGCCGGGGGGAGGTTACAGATTTACAGAGTTCTCCTTGAAATTTGTACAAAAAATGGAAATTTAAACTGCTACATTTTGGACAGGTGAGGGAAAATACATAGATGTTTCTTCCACATGTTCACAAACCAGCAGAACCCCCAAATACTCAACGTCACCCATTACACTGCATGTTATATAGCAATCTTAAAAAGTTAGAGAGGCCATTTAACTGAAAGAAAGTGCCAGCTCCATCAGCTGTGATCAGGACATTGGATCACATTCAGTCGCTACACAATGCACACAAAGGGCAATGATTCAAGACGCTCAGATAGAGACCCGCAGACCCCGGGTGTGATCATCTTCTGCATGCTGGTGGGGGTCCAGAAGACCACTCCTCCTCCACTATCGACATTGTGTGCCCTTTCAGAGCCCCCTGCCACCTTTATTTCCTTTATCGCTGGGTTGGATGGCTCCGCGGCAACCAGTGGGGTTCTCCCTCTACAGGAGCAGGGGCTTTCTCCACCTAAAGGTCAGTGATGTTGCCCAAAGGCTTTTAGTCTGTGGTCTGTCCAGCCACCAATCCCATTCAAACCTAAGGGACTGTACCATGCACAAACCTCAGACAGAGACTAAAGACCATGATATGCCAACACTGTCACTTCCCCAGGCGTTGCACAAAAATAACAGCAGGGGCAAATGTTCTCACACAAAAATTTTGTTTTACGCACATAACCCAGTCTAAAGAAAAGTGAACTTATCTTGATGGCGTAGAAGAAAGAGACGGTTTGGAAGATGGTGAGACACCTTCAGGTATCAACAAGTCCAGTTGCCCTCAATTCAATTCCACTTGAAAAGGGTCATTGTGACTGCCTCGTCTTTAAAGACAAAATGTATGTCTGTGATTTGTCTGTGACTTAAAATCTCCATTAAATGTGAAACTGTGTGGGTAAAAGTGAACGAAAACTAGAACAAGAAATATCAACCACTCTTCTTTTCCATGTAAACTTAAGATTTAAGTATGAGCTGAAGGCTGAAGACAGAGCAGAGCAGTGCATCACAATTTGAAAGAATTTAAGAATCTGCAAGGCAGAAGAAAAGTTTGTATTCAGCTGCACCGCCAAGATGTGGGGAGATGTGGAGGGTTTGGGCGCTGAAAGAATTCCTCTGCCTAATCAAAATATGATCAGGTTGACTCTGAGACGATCAGTCACTTTGTGAAGACAGTCCAGCAGTAATAGAGAGAGGAAACTGGCAAATGCAGGCAGCTTGGCATTCTGCAGGCGCAGCAGGTGTAATGAAACTGCCTAGTTAAGAGAACACGGCTGTAATGAAGAGCGGTGATTAGCGAGCAAGGCCCTAACGAGGGCGTGTTTATTGAGAGGCAGTCGGATGAAAGTGTTGCCGAGAGAGAGAGAGAGAGAGAGAGAGAAAGGGAGAGAGAAGTGGGGGAGGAGGAGGAGGAGGAGGAGGAGGATGGGAGAGAGAACTTATAGGCTGAGTGATGCTGCCAGAGCCAATTCATTACGACTGCAGCTCTGTCAATCCCTGCTCATCTCCCGTAGCACTAGACCACTAATGGAATTAGTCCCTGTCACACACACACACACACACACACACACGCACAGCACAGACAGACCGAGTGAGACAAATACACATACACAAACACACACTGCATTAACACAATGGGTCCTGCTGATATATCTCTGTGACAAAGCTCTCACACTTGCAGCCCATAAATCCTTGGAGGTCAACAGGGTAGCCACACACACATTCAGCACACACACATACACACACGCTATAAAAATAACACAATATGTGAACGATATGATGCACCGAAACTATCATCTCATGTTGCGTTTTGGTGCACAAATGTCACTGTTGTGACTCCTGAGTTAACCTACAACTAATCTGCTCTTAAAGATCAGCAGGAGAACAAACCTCCATAAACCAGCATAAAGGAGAATAAGGTTAATCTCAATTACAAACTCTCTGTGGTGAATAATTGATGAAATATTGTGTACGTCTATCCCAGGATGAATCTGGACCTGTATTAGGTTTTCAGTGGCACACGCCAAGACAATGCCTTTGACTGAGAGCTGCTTATCTGATTTGATCGAATAGAGGTCAACACCAGCCGGCCAGTCCTGAGGACAGAAGATCACCCACCCACCCCCCTCTCTCCATCCCTCCAGACCCCATCCTTCCTGACCATCCCCCCCCTCATCTCCTTCCCTCCTGTCCACTTCTCCCTTGGCCTCCTCCTCCTCCTCTTCCCTCCTGCTCTGAGTGAGCAGTCATTAGATTACACCAACGGTCATGACCGTAAGGATTCTCCATCACTTTCCGGTAAAACCCCATTCCCCGAGACCTAACCAGACCAGCAGGATGGTAGGCAGGGACACGCATCCCGGCCAGGCAGTATGCTCCTGGGTGTTTCATACCTTGTTGGAAGTGTAAAATCAGATGGAGCTCTCTGGTTTGTCTTGTGCCAGTTCATACTAATTGCTCCTTTCATCCACTACTGCTTTTTTACAAAGCGTACACACACACACACACACACAAACGCACATGAGCCAAGGCTTGTCAACATGGGCTTCTGTGACAGAAACCCTACAGATCTTCCATGATAGGCAGACGCCACAACATATGCTCCATCACAGCAGGGTGGTATGTTTTTATGGTCGGCTTCCCCCCACACCGAGAAGCCCAGCCTCTTTCCCTCCGAGCAGAGGGTTGGAGAGTGAATCAAAGAGAATCGTGATTGGCCAGCTTTGACTGAACGACCTCAGGGGGTCAAGGGTGAGTGACCCCACAGGCCTGGTGAAGAGTCAATTCTCCCCAGGTCAAAGGTTGGAAGTAATGCCCCTCTCTTACAGCAGCTTCAGGGGGATGAGCTGTGTTTCAGTGTGCCCGGATGCTACACACAAACACACACACACACACACACATCATAGAAACAGGAAGATGAGAGGTGAGTGTGAAGGGCTTGATTGGGAGTGAGCGAGGGTGATGGGAGGCAGTGTTGCAGGGGAGGAGGTGGTGAGGAGGATGGGGAGGGTCGGTGGTTGGTCCTCTGAATGCCTTTGACCTCTGCACTGACCCCCTGCTGAATGCTCGCTGCCCACACTGACAGACAGTAATGATTGTGTTTGTGTGAGCGCGTGTAAGTACAACAAATAGTGTTTTCATATAGCTTTAGGCACTTCTGTTTTCTGTATCATCAACATGCAGTTGTAGTCTAGCTCTACACACACCTTTTCTTTCTCTGTCACACTTATTTCACGGCAGGGAGACCTTGACCACTAGACTCAGACAAAACCAGTGAGATCTATTTTCCTTTGCCTTTATTTCCACCTTGTGATTATACTGTATATCACACTTGTACAATATTATGACAAGGTGGAGACTTAGCTTTTGCAAACGACTTCAGCCTCACAGGCTGGTGCTGAGATTGTTGTTTGTTAATATAATACAGGTAGTAGCTGCGGAAGTTGTTTCACTTTTATTTTGGAGGTGTGCTCAGCATAACTGTGTCACTGTGTGGATGTAATACCAGTGCATGTCAAAGGGGAATGTCATATTACCATCAAGGCACAGGTTTTTAACTGGATTCAGAGCAGACATCTGTCTATCTATCCATCCAAGGCTAGAAAGCAGCAGCGCACTGACTGGGGCTCTGGGGACTCATTGTGGCAAGTAGGAGAGAAAGAGGTTGTTTTTAAATCAACCACAGGATACTGTTGATTGAATAATTAATGTGTGCCTTCATGTAACGGGGTAACCCCACACTCACCACACAAAAGGACACATTTAGCCTCCTTCCCTAACCTCTGCTTCCTCCCTCCTTCCTCCTCTGTCACCTCTAATCTCATCCACCTCTTCTTTCTATCTATCTATCTATCTATCTATCTATCTATCTATCTATCTATCTATCTATCTATCTATCTATCTATCTATCTATCTATCTATCTATCTATCTATCTATCTATCTATCTATCTATCTATCTATAATATGGTCAACCCTCCTCCTCCCCTCCCCCTCCGCTGGATTATTTCCCTCTCTGGCCGTTTCTCTTTCTCTTCCATTCTCATCTGATCGGTTCCACTCCCCCCTTCCTCTCCTCTTCTGGTTAGCTGTCTTTGACCTTTGCCCCTTTGTGTGATCATGCTAACATGGCACACACTCCCATGCACCCTGACACACTCACTGACACACACACACACACACACACACACACACACACAAATATCATCTGAGCAAACTGAATGTTTTTGACAGCATGGAGAAACGCAGCTGGTTTAAAACACGGTGAGATGAGACTTTAATATCTGTGACCACAAACTCCTGCTGGCATCCGAACACTAACTACTAACAATTGGGAAAACACACACATACACACGCAGTCACACAATCACGTGAGCACAAAGCACTGATGTACAGTATATTACACATGTCACTGACACACAAGTACATATGGATTCCAGGCCTGTTTTTTACCCACAAGCACACACACACACACATACATATGTTCTCACACACTGCAGTAACAATGACAACCCATGTTCTTAAATTCACTACTCACACATTCTGCACATGCACACACATACACACACACACCCATAATGCGTACATTCATTCATTGAATGCGCACTGTCCTTGTGCTTCTTTTCTCGTGTGTGCGACCATGTACATATACTGTATGTATGAAGGCAGTGTGTTTGTGTGTGTGTGTGCGTGTGCAGCCTTCACAGTGAAACACTGCACCAGCGAGAGATTGGAATCAATACTTTCTGCTCCGTCATTTGTCACATCTTTACAAGGCTGAAGCCATCTGAACACCAGTCTATTCTACTTTGGCGTCATTTATCAAATTGCTCCACCTTGCAAAGACGCATACACGCACCTACACACAAACAAACACACAGCAAAAAATAAATAAATAAATAAATAAATGCAGCACGCACAATGCACAAAGGCTCTTCCTTACAGCATTATTCAAAGTCCTGGGCCCTGATAACAACCTTGCCTATTGTTTGCCACCTGAACATCAACCGTCTCTGAGGTGAGATGAGGCGGTAGATTTTTCCTCTTTCAAGCTAAAACTCCGCTTTGTGACATAATGATCTTCCTCAAATGCATCTTAGAGGCTATTTGAGAGAGAGAAGGGTAAGAGAGAGAACCACCACGGCCTTTTCAAATTGATTCCTCACAGAGTTCGACCAACTATCGGTAAAGCTCTCTGTTCTTATATGCAGTTCACAGAGAAACAGAGGGTCATTGATTTCAGACAGAGGCAGGCGAAAGCAGACTTCTCATTTTCAGCGTGTCATCGTTGATTTTGACGACTGAAATCACAACTGCTACTGACTTATTCATATTTCTAACTGACATGTTTTAAAATATTGTAATGTGTGGTGTGTATGGTGGCTGCACTGATATTGTTCTACGAGTCTGATATAGTGTCGACACAGGCGGTGTATATGGTGAGAAACCATGCTAATCACATTAGTGCAGCTGCAGCTTTAGTCCTCTGTCTGTGTCTATACAGAAGGTGTTTAAGTACAAAGGTCATCTGTGTTTTGGCAGCGCTCACATCACACAATCTCTGGCTGTTCACATCTAAAATGAAAGAAAAGGAGCATAGAGGAGAAACATATGCTGCAGGTTGTGGTCATAAAGGTCTCACTGTGTTATGCCTGAAACACCTCCCATATACACCAGCTGACCGGTGGAAGCTGCATGTCTCAGGCAAAGTGTTGATAATCTGTACGTCTAAAATCCATGGAAATAAATAAATACTATAGGTATTCGTACTGTGTTAAGTCTGATGTGGAAAAAAATGTGACCTGTCTTATCCTCTACAACTACATCTCTGGTATCCAGATGATGTTCAAAACAGTTGTTATGACTTTGTCTGAAGTTGCACTTCTCTTTTTCCGTGTCCATATGGTATTTTTCCACAACAGCCTTAACTGAGTGCATCCTGAGTGTGTAACAGGATCTTGGAAATTTCAGCGAGATTGCTCCGCTAACCAATTTTCCTGAACCCTGTGGTAAAATTCCAAAAAGCCAGATATGACTTTATTCAATTCATCCATAAACGATAAAGCAATTTAGCCCCAACCACTTTCCACTGCTTTACACATGGGCTCCTGTGCACACACACACACACGCACACACACACACACAGACACACACACAGATGCACAGACACACACACAGACTTATAACATACTGTAAGTGCAGTTAATCCTGGCAGTTCTACAGTAAGCGTCCTCTTGAGAAGGCTCTTATTCAGGTCAGTTTTCCAGGAAGGTTTAAGCATCACTTAGGCCTGGATGATATATCTAAAATATAATATCACATGTTTTCTGCTCAGCATTTCACAGCATTACCGTTTTCCAATAAAAAGACATTTTATTTTAAAGCACATAGTCTTAGATGGAGCTGTGTAAAATATCAAGGATTAGCGTGGCACGCCTTTCCATGTCAGTAGGAGGAAGATTATGTCTGTTCACTTTTACCATTGGTGTCTATTGGTCATCAGACATTAAGCATAAAATCAGGACAATTTGGATGAAACAGGAGGGATGATAGGATGATTACAGGGTGTTCATTTCACTCCTAAATGTCTCATCTGTTTATTAGAAGCAGTATCTAGTGATTGTAATGTCCAAAGTATAGGATATGGCATATTCTTTATACTCACTGAAACTTTTAGTGAGCTATTTGCAATCATTTCATCCTCCTTATGTGGTATTTTTCTTCAATTCGTCACCCATCTCTAAAATGTAAACCATATAGTTGGGTTCAACCAGTCAAATAATAAACAAGTGATTTGTGTATTTGAAAACAATTTGTGCCCACCAAACCCTTAGAAATCCAATTCATTCCCTAAAATGAAATGTAATATCACAGTAAAGACAGTATGACCTGCTTATCTTCAAACAAGTCTGTTTCTCTTAGCTCATGCAAAGTTCACATTTTGTAGATACGTATCCTTCAAATGTCATCAGCAATAATTTGCCATGGATCTAAATGCATTGTACTGTTTGCCACATGTCTTGTGTTAAAATTCCACTGCTGGGGGACAAAACAGAGAGAAAACTGTAGAAACCAGATCCTGGCTTATTATTGTGAAACCAACACCGGGCAGTGGGTGTAAAAAAAAAAAAACCAACAACCAAACACGGACCCACATGACAGTCTGCCTGTGGAGTCCCCACACAGTGCTCCACCTACATGCTTCACAGAGTGAGACATGACGACTGCAGTGGTTTGAGTAAAAAAAAAAAAAAAAAAGGCGAAATTCAGACCAACCCTTTTGATCTGCCCTCAGGCCTGCTGGTGGGCATCTCCTAATGAGGGGGTGGCCGTTGACCATATCCTCTGCCTATTGATTCTTATTGGTGACATGAGCTAATAGGATTCCGCAGTTCTGGAATTAAAGATCAATGGACAAAGGCTGAAGTAGTTCGACGATGAGGAATTTATAAGGGAACGTGGGTCTATTCTACTAATAAGTACTAAATATATATTTGGCAATTTAGTAGTCAGGCATGCAATGTTTAATGAGGCAATCTAAGTTACCACATTAAAATTGGTGTCAGTTTCCAAATCAATAGCAATGTTCCATCATCAATACATCTCTGTGTGCTCAAATTAGAGCTGCTATACTTGGTCTTCATATCGAGACAGGCAGATATGTAGGCACAGTGGAAGAGGATAGAATTTGTACTTTGTGTGATCTCAAAGCTGTGGAGAACGAAATGCATTTTATGTTATACTGTCCATTTTATGACTGTCAGAAAAAGACTGTTTCGTAAGGTAGACCCAAAAAATGAATTTGCGTGGTTGGATGACGTGGAGAAGTTGAAGTGTCTTTTTCAGTTTGATATATTTGCATTTTCTTTGTATCTTGAAAAGGCCTGGGCAATGAGAAGAAGAGCTATATATAGATGACTGCTGTCAGTAGTCTGAAGTTGTTTATGTTTGTGTCGTATATACATTTGTATGGCGCGAAATGCCAACAGGAAGGGTTGTCTAGTTTCTGATGTTCTTAGTATATGTGTCTTGTAATCCCATATTAGATGGGCCACAATGGTGGCATGACACGAAAATAAAATATTCATTCATTCATTCATTCATTCATTCATACATGCTTGTTTTTTCAGCTTTAGAAACGTGGCCTATAAACATACGTGCTACAGATGATCAGGATCAGCCATTCATCAATTCAAAATGAAGCGTAGAAAAAAACAAAGTATGATCAAGTGTTCCAACTTTGACAAAGAAAACATCTGAAAAAAAGAAAAATGCATCAACATCCAACACCCTGACATTTTTCTGTATGAATAGCCTTGCTCATTGGCAGACTTGACAGAGGAAGGGGAACTGCTACTAAACGAGTTAAAGTGAAGGTAACACCTCAGACCACTGGGACTGCGACTGAACATCTCACACCTCTTCTTTACCAGGTCTGGGACAAGACAACAGGCTTTCTCCATTTACACCCATTGATTCTGTCACTGACATGTGTTTGAGTCTTGTTTGGCTAAAAGTCGAACTTTAGGACACAATAAACCATTCAATTCATGTTGCCAACCACTGTGATCGAAAACTGTCCCTTTATGTCCTCGTGAGGGAGACAATGGGACAACTTGTGACACAATGACATCAAACCAAAATGGTGATTTTTAGAGACTCACAAGACCACGAAGCCTACACAGAAACCAGACTTAGCTGAATGAAATTAAAGGTATAGCATACACCTCGACACAATGAAAAATAAAGACTTAAACTTAAAGGGACTTGGGGCAGGATCAAGAAATAAGACACAATACTGACACGATGGCCATTGTGGTCATTAGAGTAACTGCAGCCATCAGACAAGCCAGCGCTCTTCACAGCAGTGCAGCTGATGCTGTGACACGTTATTACTTTACTCGCTGTTCACGTGACTGTTTTTATTCACCCGGGGATGAGACGAGTCAGGAGCCAGCTGCTGACGTGACCTCCTGGACAACAGGTTGGGCTTTTGGTCCCATATATAAAAAGGACATATTTCTAACCATTTGGTTTTACACTATAGGACCGTGGAGAATGCGCAGTCTGTAACTATTCAATGTTACACAGCGGTGGACTTAGTTACATGCATGCTACAAAGCTAACGGATTAGGTTTGTAGCACTTTGTTTGCAGCTAACGCTACTTTGCACGCTAGGTCACTGAGTCCACGGTGATCTCATATGATTTTCAGATCAAGCTCTAAATATGACCTGTAATGTTTTCTTACCTGGTAAGAAAACTTACTTTCTTACATCAAACTTACATCAAACCTTGAACCTGGAGCTAATTTAGAATATACTGTTGTTTGTACAGTACAATATTTCCCTCTTAATTGTAGCAGAGTAAAAGTACTGAGTGGTATTAAATGGATAAACTCAAGTTCAGGTATGAACAAACTACTTCATGATTTGCATGTCTTTCACTTTCTGAATATTCTTATTGTCTTATAACTTTCTTGAGTTTATCTTCTACCTGTAAGACTGTTACTTACTCATGAACAGCCCTCTCTCGTTGATTTGTGCCAAAGACCAGTCCAGTTTTTTTTGTTTTTTTAATTCTTTATTTGTGTGAATGGTACCATGACAGGAATCAGCTTGAATGTTGTTAATCCTCTAAGTTAATTGCCAGCTAATAACTGACTGCAGCAGAGCAGATGTAATTCATGGATATTTGTTGATATGTCCTAATGTCAACTGTCAAAACACTTTGAATGCACTTACAGTAAAAGCTGTACTGCCACAGCTCTTCTGTTTGACAGAGGTGGTGGTGGTGGTGGTGGTGGTGAGGTGCAGGGCTCGGGTGTGACTCTGTAAAGTGGAATCATCTTTCCTTTGAAAGGACAGATAGTTAGGACTCCTCTTTGAGTGTGATTGTTAAGGATAACCACTAACACCACAGCCTGAGAAGAGACAATTACCTGCAATCACACTGGCCGCTAGTGGAGTGGCATTTTATGCAAGTGTTTGTGTGTGTACGTATGTGTGCACATTGAGGTTTGTTCGCCCCTTCGCTAGGAGTCTGGAGCCCCCTGTCTGCCCAGCCAGTCATCTGTCACCATTACAGGACAAAGGCAGCGGCGTCTCAGGGCCATTACCGAGATTGCTGGAGATGATTTGGAGTGTCCTCCTCAGCACCGAGAAAATCATTTCCTCACAAAGAGGCTGCCCCTCGGCTCTGCGGGCCCCTGCCAACCTGTGGGACAAACTACAGAGCCCTTCTTCTGCCTCAGTCACCTCCAAGAGTGATCGTCACAAGCAGAGAAAGAGAGAACGAGTCAGAAAACAGACGGAAAAAAAGAAAGTCAAACCAATTGACAAATTGGAACAAATGAGAGAGCAGAGAAAAGGATGACAAATTCGTGCATCTCTTAATGGGTTATAAGGGAAGAGGACAGTTAAGAGAAATGGATGAAAAGTAAACGCTGCCAGGCTGGAGTGAGAGAAAAGTTAAGCGTGGAATGAAGCTGAATTAGGCCGTCACTAACACGCCTCCTTTATTTGGTTCATGCCTTAAACTCTCTTCATTCTCATCTCTCGTTTTCCTCCCTCTGTCTCTCCTCACATTCTTCCTTTCTCACTCAGTCTCTTATTCTCACTTGCGCGCATGCGCATGCACACACACACACACACACACAGCTGGACAGGTATACGTAGCTTCATTTACAATCTAGCTGACCTTGGCTAGAATGTGGATGAGTGTTTAAAGATCAGTGTTGTGAAGTGAGAATGTGTGTGTGTGTGTGTGTGTATGTGTGTGTGTGTGTGTGTGGACAACTGGGTAGTGGCTGGACTCCTGCAGTCACCCCCTTCCACCTCCACACCCTGCCTGACCAAACCCACACACACACACACACACACTTGCACACACCTCTGACACACAGAGATCATGATGAATTGTCCTCTCTGCAAGCCCAGATTGTTTTTTAAGGTTTAATTCAGTTTCTTCCTGTGCTTGGATGAGCAGCTGTGTGTATGTGTGTGCATGCGTGCGTGAATGTGTGTGTGTGTATCTGTGTGTGTGTACTGATGAGTGTGTTTGCACCTCTGTGTAGGTGTGTCACAGCATGTGTGTGAAATAGAGAAGGAGAGGGAAGAGGGTGAAAGAGAAAGAGAGCGAGAGAAGAAAGAGAGAACAAACAGGCGTTATGGATCTCAGGTCTAATGTACTCCAGCAGGTCAGAGAGAGAGGGCCTCCAGTCGCCATGGAAATGACAAAACCTGATCAATACTTAAGGTTATGACCTCTAAACTGCGACCCCTCCAAATTCATGTCTCCCACCCATTTTTCTCCTCATCCCTCTATCTATCTATCTATCTATCTATCTATCTATCTATCTATCTATCTATCTATCTATCTATCTATCTATCTATCTATCTATAAAAGATGTTTTCTGTGTGTTTTTAGTTCTTGAAAAATAAAGAAAGACATTTCTGCGATAACTATCAGAGTACCTGGGTCACTTTTAGTGATTTTAATTATTTATTATTAATTTAAGTGAATTATTCATTTATAAGTCTAAAAAAACCTCATTGTCTGAAACTGCTTTAAAAATGCACCTAATACTGATGTTAGTTGGTATCTGTCAATTGTTGTACATTGGTGTTGTTGAATTTGTTAGGGTACATACTCAGGCCTTTTTTTTCTGTTGTGTCCACACAGGTTTATCTAGAATATTTTCCCTTAAATTAAAGTTCATCTTCTTGTCATCATTGACGGTCAGAGACGCACAGATTTCCAAGCCACTGAATGGAAATGCTCACTAAGCAGACAAACAGAGAGAAAGTAAATGAATGATACGAGTGGAAAGACAAAAGAGAGGAAAAACTGATTAACTGTCAGAGCCCTCTTGGCTTTGGAGAGTGTATTCATCAATACAGAGAAAAGCACTCCTCGTGAGGGCAGGAATAGTAGAAAATGTTGGATATCTTCCACTGTACAAACCGCAGACCAAAGCCTCCGACTGAAGTTATCAATATCAATCTATCACAACCTTCCCTCAAACTGAATAAAAGCTACAGGTTCTCTTCATCAGCCCTACACAATAAACTGATACCATCTGGCACAAGAAGGAGGACAAAGTGAGGAACAAGAGTCAACAGTGACTAATGGCAATAAAATAATCTGGACCTTCTTATACAGTAGTACCAATTCTGACCTAATCTTGTTCTGTGGTTTTCAAGGACCACATGCTTTAACCAGAGCTGGATGAGAGGGAAATATTATATTAACTGTTATTGTGAACTGTACATGTTCATCTTTTGGCTGGCAAAAAATATCCACAGCAGCTATAAATGATGTGCCTATACAGCATTGTGATTTATGGTAAGTGATAGTAATAGTGTCAAGGATTTCAATGACTTAATAAGCATGTATAATATTTAGTACATTAGATATATAAAAAAAAAGGGGAGAAGCCAGCAGTGAAAAGTAACGAGTAGAGGGTTGTGGAGGTGGTGGGGGGTCCTACTTAGTGACTTTAAACCCGTTAAACCCTCCACAGATTGTGCTCGTGTTTTGACAATGGCCAGTAAACTATCTAAATTGCAGTGTTTTAGCGCCTGTCTTTCTGTGCTGAGCCGGGTAGTGAGGCGTGAGGCTGTCAGCCTTGTCAAACGGCCTTTCTCTCCCTCTCTCTCTTTTCTCTCTTGCTGCACGGCTGCTATCATCATCACCGGCCTTTCAGACACCAAACTTTGTCCCTTTATCTCCGATTGTGCCTCTCCCTCACTATTCCGCTAAAATTACCCTTTCATTTTGTTGTGCCATAAAATTACAGCCTGGCCAAGATTGGCAGCGTTTTTCCGCAGAGGGAGGGGGGCAAATCAATGTTTTTGTTGTAGCTGTGTGTGTGTTTCTGCGTCTGTGTGTGTTTGCGAGTGTGTGTATGGGCGTCTTCACAATGTCAGAATGTAGTGATGTGTGATCGATGTGCTATTGTTCGTGTGTGTGTATGCTACGTGTGCGTGTGTCTGTGTGTGTGTGTGCGTTCATGTCTCAGAGCTATCAGTGAGGATAATAGGACTCTTGGTAATGCCAGGCTACAGGGGCAAAGACCCCTGTTTTACTGGACACTTTAGATTTTTTCAATCAGTAAAAGGAAAATAGCAAAGTAGTGCTGGAGGTGAGGACCTGTGGTGAGGCAAAAGAGAGAAGGGTGGGTTTCTGTGGGTGGTCTCTGTTTGAAAGTAATCATATTCATACCAAGTATCAGTAGAGCAGACATGGATTCACTCAGTTCTATATCAGATTTGAGGCTCTGCTTCTCCTCGTGAGATAGCGATTGAAATAAAATATTGTCCAAGACACACGCACACACACACCCATACACATCTTCACATTTGGGTGGGTGCATGGTGGTCATATTATCATCCCACTCTGTTTGAATGTAAAGGTGTGATCACACTCAATGTCACCTGAAAAAGACAATCTGTTGGGGCGCCTTATAGCTCAGTGGGTTGAGCTGGCGCCCTCTATGCAGAGTTACAGTCCTCGCTACAGTCAGTAGTTGGAATCCCGACTCTGGTGGCCTCTTTGTTGCATGTCATCCTCCCTCTCTCTGCCTCCTCATATCCTGCCTCTCTCAACTATACTATCAATTAAAGGCAAAAAGCCCCAAAAATATACTTTATCTGTGGTTGAATCACTGCAAACACAGTCTGGTAGGAAAAATCTTCATGTCTGTTTATCCAGAAGCTGTACACACTAACGCAGGAGTTAGTGTGGCAGTATATAAGATTACCACATGTGAATGTTTGGTCCTCAGAGTATTTTCTCAAGACTGAGCCAAACAGAAATAAAAGAATTGTTGCTTACAGATATCCAAGTGTTACATTTGCTCCTGAAACTCACTGAAATTTTCTGACTGAACAAAGTAAAGAAAAGCTTCGTGAACGTCAGCTCATTCCTAGACGGTCGCTCTTTAATTTTTTTCCTTTGTTATTGTGTGTCTTTAAGAGGCAGAGACAGCATCTGTTGTTATCAGTGTGTAACAACCTTCTTCCTTGGATAACTCTTTGTCTGGTCAATTAATAACCAGCATCGATATTAGTCTGTTTGCATACATTTCCGAAGACGCCAGTTCGTTATCTCTCCTCTAAGTTGACAATTTGCTCCATTGATACTCCTCGGCTTCCTCGTTGGCTGGAGAGTCAAATCAAACAGAGTCCAGTTTGCACACAATCTGAACGCTATCCATCTAATTAGGTAAACAGCCTTTCTTCTGAAGATTTTGCTCTACTGATGTAGAGTACATGTGATGCTCTGGCTTTTGTAGTCTAGTTTAATAGGCTCCCTTTATAACTACTGTTAGCACCACAAATCTAATCTATACGCTGGCCTGATTTAACAGGACGTCTTCCATTTGACAACTTGCTCCCATCTCTGTGCTATAAATAAAAATCAGAGTTGTTCACTCAAGTAGAGATAACCAGTCTGTATTATCTGGAGTCATGCTACCAATATCAATGGAAATGAATAAAATGAAATAAACCTTCATGTAACACGTACTCCTCCTCACTGTCACAGCCCTCGACCACCTCCTATTTTCTGTTAAATCAAAAGTCATGGACCACATTTTCTAAGATAGGGTCTGTGAGGGAAGTGTTGATGTGCACTAGTAATATTTCTCATTTGCATTTGACTCTGTTGTTTTCGTCTTCTTTAGATTATATCTTCTTTAAATTATATCTTCAGGTAGAAAAGCTATTCACAGAAAGTTTGTGTTGTTAAGAGATTTTGCTGAATTTGCTTTCCATCTCCTGCCACCTCACAGCCAACACTTGATTTGTGTTACATTGATATCCATGAAGCAAATTGAGTCATACAGCAGTGACTATATGCCATAATAAAGCCTTTAATATCCACAGGTAACCTCTTTTTGCTGAAAGCTTTCTGGATCCATACCAACTCCTTTTCTCCAGCATACTATAAGAAAGGAGGGTGGCCTTTATGCTTCTTGAATAGCATAAGTCTACCAAGACCTCTTCACCTGCAGTGCGTGCTCTTTGACACAGCCTGGCCTCTCAGTATTGTAAAGTCCAGAAGTATCTGATATTATAACAAAAGAATGGCAAGAGAATGTGGAAGGCATTTACTTGTGAGGAGGTGAGGGAAGAGGCAGAGTGAGAGGCAAGCTGCAAGGTGCCATCAGTGCAGAGAAATGGGAGTGAAAAGGATGAAAACCTATAAATGAAAATCAATACAAGAATCGCAGGAAGGCATAAGAACTGGGGGGAAGGTAATAGAATAGACTAAAGATAAATAATGAGGACAGGAGGAAGGGAAAAGAAATGAGAGAGCAGAACAGAAAGAAGCAGACAAAGAAAAATGATGGCAGAATACAATCAGAGGAATATATTTGTTATTGTGTGGCTGTCCTTCCCATCAATAGGCTCAAGTCAGAAGATGGACGAATATGCCCTCAAAAGCCTTCATGAGTGAAGCATGCATGAGCCGCCTCTATTCGTTACTCTTTCTAAAGAACTCCTCAGTAAAATACGTGCCAGTTTAACATTGAACTCGTTGAAACCAGGAAGTCATTGACAATTTTAGCTTGGTTAACAAAGCCTATTATATGTTTACACTCTATATAATAAATAATTTATTTACTGGATCTGTATTGTTTAAGGGTATACCATATAAACAGTACTGTATGGCTCAACATAACATTGAAGAAACTGCTCCAGGCTCAATGCTCTTTGTTATTGATTGTATAGGAAGAGAATGTAAGAATGATGGAGGTGTAAGGCGCATGTTTGAAATTCAAAGGAAAATGAGTAGATGGCCACACTCAAAGGCGAAACTGAGAAATCTGCCGTCACAGAGATGAATGAGAAGTCATAATTCACGTAAAGCAAGATAATGGTGCATGGAGGAAAAAAAGAAAAATTGAAAAATTACAGGCGCAAGGAAAACTTTCATATGCTGTTTGACCATTGGACAATGCTCCATGGTAACCTGGATGTCAGTGGGGCAGGGCTTTTTGAGCCAAAATGACAAAGCACATATAAGCAGATTAAATGCAAACAGCTGATAAAGCCTTTTTTCTGCTGCCACTCAAATTTGCATTTCTGTTCAGACACGCACAACTGCATGGAGAAACAGCACACATACAGATGTAATCAACCCTGCTTACTTCACATGTACACTAAATGACATGCCTCTTCCCTGTTGAACTATGGCATGAGCGAAGGAATAACAATAAATACAATAGGTACTATTGCTCTTGAATCTACATGTAGCTCAGTGTATTTCAGTGGAAACACTCATCAATCTGCAGCTTTCAATTTAAATTTCTTTAAAACTTCAGGTTTTAATGTCACAGACCAACACAATATATTGGCTCTGAAAAGTAACAGTGTCGACTCTGGATCAGATCTTATGTTGCTCTTATGTTGCTCTAGTAAATGTCCCTATTGTGTTTTTTTCTGCTGGTCTTTAGAGATAACATTGTTTTCACTGATTTTCCACTTTGTTTTGAAAATGCATCTCTTTTCACTGCCTTATTATGTTAAAATGTACATACAGTCAATATACGCGCTCTCCTTTTAATACAAATTGTAAAATCTATTCAAGCATGTATCTATAGGAATGTTTGCTTGTGCGCAGAGTGCATTTGTGTAAAACAACCTATTTAATTGTATTTGGAAACAGAGATGATGGGTCCGAGCATCCACGCTATTGATATGTTTCTGTGCCTGTGAGAATGCAGCATCACATCATACCCTGAGATATTTCAACACAACCATCGATCAGTTTCAGCAGCACCCAGATCAGATGATAGCGGCCTGGGTTACAGGAAGCATGCATGTGTGAGTGTATGTTTAGGCCAAGGACAAAGAAGGCTACAAGGAATGAAGACAGCATCGTTTTTTTTGACGCTCATACCTGAAGAAAAAAAAAAAGAAAAGAAAAAAAAAGAGATGAAAATTAATCATGGGAAATCTAACGAATGACGATGATGAGGATGTTTGTTTGTTAAGGAAGAATGACCCTAAACCTCACTCTTAATCATAAATGAGAGCAGATACTCCACCATCACACTGTGCAATTCTCTGGACGCAGGCCAAGCTGGAAAGGGAGGCTGGCAGCAATTACAGACACACACATACACACTGATCGCGCAGCACCAACAGCACAGAGCAGTGAGGCCAGTTCCATCTGTGATTCTTCAAAGAGTTTGGCTGATATTGATTTGGTGCCAAGGTTAGCAGCTCATTCAGGCAGAGTGGAGCTTTCAGGAGCAGCTGGAAGGAGCTGAGACCACAGCCGGAGACGGAGGCTGAGACCTTGAGCTGAAACACACGGCAGCAATCCTCTGTTGGGGCTAACAATGTCTCCAAGCACACCATCACAATCACAATGCAGACAAAGACAAATAAACACAACGACACATAGGCACTCACGCACACACACACACACACACCCACACATACATACATGCACTTTTCCCGCTCTCAGTCATGAGCATGCTGCATTGAATGTAGAGTGGGAAAGAGGGCATAAGAGTGTGAGAGAGGGAAGAAGTGCTCGGTGTGTGTTTGTTGTGGAGAGACAGAGGATTAGTTGTGTTTTTGAGAAAGTGATTGAGGCTCTTAAATTCAGCTCTCGTCCCTGGTCAGAGGACCTCTGGGCTAACACTGTGTATACTTTGTTGTGCAACATTTGTCTATGCACTCTGCGTGCGGGTCCAATGTTGCTTTGTATACAGGCTTTACCTTTTTCATTATTTAATCCAGCTCTGCTGACGAGATAATGTGTGGGAGGTAGGTTGATTCGCGTGGTTGACAAATAAACACATGAAAAACGATAAAAACAGACAGAACTTGGTCCAACCATTCGGAAAAGCTGTGAGTTTTTGTGTGTGAAAATAGTGAAAATATGCAATCTGACACTGTAGGGGGAGCTCCACAGAGAAAAAAGCCACCATAACAGTGAAAAAGCGACCGACGTGCATAGTCCTCCTTTAAGAGCATCAAGAATTATGTTACTATACTTGTCACTCATGAATACACTTGTAAATGTGACTATTCAGTGCCATAAAACAGGTCTTCTATGTTAAAGTGGTTTCAAAAGAGACAAATCCTGGATATGAAGTCTCTGCCTGATGGTCAAACGTGACCAATTCCTTGACAGACATGCTTCTTTTAACTACTGGCCGAGACTCCGTTTTGTGGCCTTCTTCTTTCAGTACATCCACCAGCAAGGTTATGTTTTCAATCTTCTTGAGTTATTGAAACACTTTTAGGGTTAAATTATATTTTCAGGTAGAAGGCCATGGACCAGAAAGAAGAAGGGAAAAGAATTTCTTTACATGTCAAGAGAAAGCATTTATCATTTTTTTTGGACAGTAGTGACCACCCTACAATTGTAAATGCCTTTAAGTTTTTTTTATCAGGTGGATGGTTTACATCCCTTAATCTTTGCCAAATTTATTTATTTATTTATTTTTTTCAAAACATAACTCGGTATAAATGTGGTATTTGACCAGTGTATGGATGCCAAATGTAGGTGTAGGGCTTTGGCCCTTTACAAGCCTCTTCACCCAGCTGCCCTGGTTTCCCTTCCTGCTCAGAGCTGCCAGGAATCAAAGTACCACTTCTAATTCACTGAGCCTCTCCTTCGTCATGGCAATAAACTACTCTCATTATATGTATCGTATAATCATTGGTTAAGGGGACAGTGAGAGAGACAAGCCTCTGTCAACTAAGTAAGATAAGATAAAGACACAGGTCTGAATAGTATGTCAAAAATGAACAAAGGTACTTTTAGTATCCTTTACAGGAAACCAGTGTGGTTGTCTTGTCATCTGTAGACTGTTCCTACTTACCGTGGAACAACACTGTCCATTAGGACAGTGTTGTTCCACACAGATAACTCATAATTCTGCAAATAAAGTGTAAACCTATTTCTTTCTGGGGAAAGCCGAAATGGGCACAAGTAACTGACACGAGTAAGTTAAAGTGCCACCGTCTGAACAGTAGAAATAATAATTAATAGTTAAAAAAAAACATGACATAACTGGGCACATTGAAGCCAGTGGTCATAACAAGTTTCTAAGCGCACAATCCATCAACTCTTTTTATGTGTGTTTGCTCCTGATAAGTTTACTTTCACAGATACAGGGTTTTATTATGACAGTAGAAACATGCTCAGGTAAGAGGTGTGTGTCTGCGTGTGCTCACACACCCACGCACACCACTGCCTCCGTCGTCACCATTCAGACTAATCCCCTCACAGACCCCTCGTGTTGCTCTTTGAACAGAGTACAAAGCGTGTTCTGGGCTTAAAACAGCAGCACAAAGACACAAATAAAAAACCTGCTGAGACTTTTGACCTTTCAGCTGGGATTACAGTTTTCAAACAGCGTTCAAGGAATTCAGCTTTCGCGTGCGCACAGCTTTTCAAACAGTCTTCCTGCTCCCTTCATCTCTGCTTGCTCGCCAACTTAATGGCCTTCATTTTTGTTAAATACCACAAACATGCCGGAGTGAATGTGCCGTGTCTTACTTTTCTATTGGGTTTGACGCTGTGGGCTGATGAGGGGTCCACCAGGTGAAACCATAGAGTTCCACTTGTCATTTATCCTTGAAGACTTCAATGGCATAATGCAGTTTGCTCTATGTCTCCATCTGTGTTGTTTTTATTATGCTTTTGTCAGGTTTTCTAACCTGTGTATTTCTTTAACATATTAGCTGTAGAGAGTACAGCACCACAAAACTGAATGCAGAAAATTCATCCCCTGTCTTAGGATGGTTGAAAACATCCCTCAAACCCACTATAGCAAGTACAGATCTAGTAAGGTTAAGGTTAAGAACAGATTCTAAGGGGCCACTCCACTGCACACAAACTGTGACTTTTTTCTCACTGTGCATCTTTTCAGGTGCATTCACGGTTTTACGTTTTTTTTCATTGTTTTACAGTTGTGTAAAAACTGTACTTTTTACATTTAAAGTGAAACATTTCCCCTGTGGTGAATCACCAAATCCTTCCCGGATAATTATTAGTGAAACAGCTCCAGGCTTTATCTTTTGATTACATCACAGACTGGAGCTCTGGTTTTCTGGTTTCCGGCTTTAGGAGACAGTTTTTCATGTGCACAAATATTGATTAAACTGTCGAGCATACAAGGAATAACATATGTGAATTCTGTTTCAGGGAGGATCTTTCGCTTTAACTGGCGTTTGCCCACGAGCAATTTTCGTTTGTTTGGTTCAGAGAAAGCAAGCGTGCATTTGTGTGTAAATTAACAAACATATATACATTGGAAAACACGCACGCATGCACACACGCACACACACACACACACACAATAAAGTGAAATACTATGTGCAGTTTGAGGAGACAGTGGAGACAACAAATGCCATCCCTCATGAGAGCAACTTCAAAACAAAACATGAACAAACTCTATCTTAAAGCAGAAACACAGCTGTGAAGGGACCATCCCACATGCAGGTATACCAGGAACATGTGTGTGTGTCTGAGTAGGCATTGTCTGGTGATTCTCCTCACAGACACACACACATTTTCTTCTCACTCCTGCTTTGCTGTTGACGCCTCTGCGGATCAATATGTGCAATTCTGGAGAAATACTGCATCACCATGGCAACTGGTCCTCTTGTCCTATGGAGAGGAGAGCAGCAAACCGTATAGTCTGGTTTCTGTCCCACACCTCTCCCATCTCCCTTGTCATGTCATGACTTTTGTGTATTTTTTTCCTTGCATAATAATGTCCCTGTGTTGCTGTCTGTGTCCTGCATTCTTTAAATTATTGTTCTATTGTTTGTTTTTATTTCTGTGTGTGCAGATTTAATGCTTTTCTGATACCGACATGTTTCATCACATGTTAAATGTGCAATTATTTTGATCACAGTTCAGTTTCCTAGTGGTTTGGGTCTGCATTTAAATGAAAGGATAAATTCACTATTCACCATTGAGCTGTATGAATATACTGATCATGGGTTTTAAACAAATTCTGTAATAAACAATCTAAAAGCAGAAATCTCATCAGATGGGCGTTGTTGATGTGAAAAAGTCTGAGGAGCACTGCTATAGACTCAGAAACACTGCAAATATGAGCCTTAAAACACAGAAATTAGTTACAGATTCAATTCCTTTGACTTGAAGTCTGTCGGGTTTTTGAACAAGTTTTTGGTTTATTAACAGAATAAGGTCTGAGGTTAACACACACAGGACATTTCCACACATCATTCTGTCAAGTGGCCAGAAGACATGACAGAATTTGTCAAGGAATTTAAACTATATCAGGCTAAACATAAAACCAATCTGCTCACCACTCCACCCTTACAGCCTCATTGTATTTATGTAAGAGGAAATGCTTTTTTTTTTTTTTTTAGAATAGTGAACAGCTA
>OMNW01019514.1:21940-43433 GCA_900303245.1 Selene dorsalis | reverse complement strand
CAGACTCTGCTGCAGGCGTTCCAGAAAATCATGAGTGACCCAGTGTTGGTCACCGGGGTTTCGTAATGTCGTTTCTGTTGAGTTTAACCACTCAGTTGCTGCGTTTGATTCAATCTACAGAGAAAAGTGAGAACAGAGTAGAACATGAAACAGGGGGCACCACAGCGTGACTTCCTGTTGGCACCAACTTTAGCAAATAACATTAGATCCTTAGTTACCTCCTGTTTCTATGTGTGCATGTGTGTGTGTGTGTACAATGGTGTATAAAGACTACAGAGTAATTAGAGTGTAGAAAACAAAGAACATCCTAAAGTTATGAAGGATTAATCAGTTCTTTTGTTTCTGCCTCGTTGACTTACAACAAGAGGGAGAAGGGTTTTGCTGTTTGCGGACTGTGAAGGGAAACTCCTGTTTGATGAGCAGTGATTCGACTGTCAAGTTTCCCAGGGTGTTACTATGGCTAGTGTTTTGAAAACAACATCTGCCTTTAGTTAGTTTCCTCCCCACGTTTCCACCTCAAGTGGAAATAAATATAATACAGGACTTTCCGCTTTAGATGATGTGTCCTCTGAAAAGTGAACTGAACTGCGAGGCTGAGACGAGCCGTGTGAATAGTTAATGCTAATGTCATGATGAATTTCTGGGGAAAGACTGTATCGGTCAGAGTCTCCACAGCACAGGGAGGGAACTTATTTCCTCTTTTCTTTTTTTTTTTCTAGAAAGTAATATAACATTGTGGTGAGTGTGTGATTGTCTGCAAGCTGAAAAAAAAAGCAGCTGCAGCAGCATCATGATGTTTAAGGACAAAAGAGTCACTGGAGAAAGTCAGTCCAGAAGGGATGTAAAGAATGCAATGAAGAAAGTTCAGCAGTGGATTGATTGGAGAGCAGGTCTGAGTCCACAGCTGGTTATAACATCTGTAAATCAGCATTAACACAAAGCAGCTGAGACAAAATATCAGTGAGATTCACTTCTTAGAGCTGATGTTACACCTGATTCACTTTGTTGACTGACACTGATATTGATACTTAAAAGTGATCAAAACTGACAATCTAGCAACTTGAGTTATTATAACTGTGTTGCACCTTCTCTTTGTCATTTTAGTTACGCTGCATGTTCGGACAGATTCTAATAAATCAGGTCGTTCTGGGGTTTCAGCTCTGGGCTTATTTAAACATGCTTCCTCTTCTAGAACAAACACAGCGTCGACTTCAGCTGAGCTGCTGACAAATGTGGCAGCTACACACAACATAGGACGATGGTGATGTAACCTTAAAAGGCCTGTTCCGCACAGGTGACCCAGAGTAGGAAAACATGTGATACTGTGCCTCTTTCAAAATGGTGCTTTAAGATCTGCTGATTTTCCACTGCGGCTGCTATTATCATTAACTTCCAAGAACTGAGTGGAGAAATGCAACTGGAGGCTTTTACAGCACGTGTTTTATCAATTACCCTGTATTATAATACAATAATCTTTTTATGAGTCTGTGCTTTTGATGCTTATATGTAGGACACTGGCACAACAGAAAAGATCTGAGTAAAGATATTTTATACAACCACTGATATATTTTGATACATGTATTTCAATATCACAGATGATAACAGTAAAATACAACATACTAACCTTTGAAGTTTTTATTATACTAGATTATTATGAATAAATCTACAAACAAAACTATATTTATTAATTAAATATGCGTCACTAATATATACAAATATGCATAAAGTTGCCAGAAAAAAATATTTTAGCATTTTAAAATACATTTACAACAACATACAAAGTGATGATGATTCATGATCATTGTGATGTGATGACAACATGATAATATCAACCTGAGCATCTGTCATGTTCGTTTTCCAATTCATGTGTCTCATCTGTTTGTTTTTGTTGTTTTTTGTCCCCACAGTTTATCCAGAGGAGTTTTTACCAACATATCGCTCCATTAAAGAAGGAACAAAAGTAACCAAAACACAACTGGTGAGTCACAATAATTGAGATAATGTCAGATAATGAGGGCTAATTGTTGCAGTTCAACTGACGCGCAACCCGAGGGGAAGGAAAAAGTGTTCAGCAGAAGTGTCACTGTTCCCAAATCACCACAAAAAACACACTTTGATATAAAACCAAGCAAGTGGTTGGATATGCCTGCAGAGACTTAATTAATACAGAGTGGTGTCACAAGTCTGGTTGTGTAGAGAGAGGGAGACAGAGAGAGAGAGAGAGAGAGAGAGAGAGAGGGAGGGCGGGTGTCCCATTGTTTGTTGGCTCTTCCCATTTCTCCTGTATGGCCCACATCTCAGGTTAAATAGGCTGCTCAAGGTCAGTGGTTACCAGTATCTGCTCAGAGTTTACACACACACACACATACACACACACCGGCCTTCCTGTAGTCTCTCTCTGTTCACAATGTACAACATCATGGAGGAAGAGGAGTACGTGTTCGAGCCCACAGTTTTGCCTTACACGGCTTGTTTTTGCTCTCAGACGGAGTTCAACAACAAAGCCGACTCCTTGTTCTTCAACGACGGTGTGAGGAGGATCGATTTCATCCTGGTCTACGAGGATGAGGACAAGAAGGAGTTTGAGAAGAGACATACCTTCCAGCGACGCAAGGTCGGCCTTTCAATTTTACATCTTTACACTGGTTGCTTGGATACAGTTATATTCACTGCATAAAATATTTTTGGGATATTTTATCTCTAATATCTTAATTTAATATCTTTGATAGATGAGGCTGAGTGGATAGACTAAAGGGAACGTTGGAGTAAAGTTTCACTGCAGGACTCAAACCAGCGACAGACAGATTACAGTCACTGGGCCACAGGGACACTGAAATACCAACAGTATGATGTTGATGACAATAAGGCTCTGAATAATAAATGTAGTGTTTTTAAACATAGATTCAGCAACATGCCATTTGTGTTAATGAGTAACACAATGAAAATGTAAAGTCATGAAGTCTAACATGAATTATATGAAAAACACTTTGCACTATTAAAACATCTATGTCACTGTATGGCCAGATGAAACTCAACATGGCTTCTATGTTTAATACATACAATCTGTGTTGACTCTTGCCTGTTTGTAAAGGGAGTTTTTTATTTGCTCCAAGACCTTGGACCATGACATTTTTTTAAAATGAATTGTACCCGCGTGTGCACACAGCACATTGTGTAAAGACTTTAATATCACTTTGTCATATCCAGGAACTGTTCGTAGGTCCTTCCTACTGTACCCGACGTTGTTTTTACACACATATTTTTGCTGTGATGTGTTCAGTGCTGCTGCTGTTTAGAGGGTAGACAGGAAAATGAGGAGCGTTACTCATTCTATCAAATCATATCAGCCTGGTCATAAGCCTCTGTATCTGAGCCTGAGCTCTCATTTTAGCCAAATTTTCTAATTTTCTCAGAATCCAGAATAATTTCATGCTTGTGTTATGTTGTTCATTTTATAAATATTTATCATGCAACCTACTTTTTGTTGGCACAAAACAAATCTACATGTCAGTGGTCTGTGCTGGGGTTGAAGCGAGCAAACAGGGACGGTGAGACATGAGCTGACATATCCAGGTTGTTGTTTTTTTGCTTCCCACGTCTTTCACAATGGGTTTACACTGAAGGTGCAATGTAATGCTTTGGAAACAGCGTTGATCCACAAACCTCAGAGACGGTTACCGGCTGTGTTGCAACTGTGACCCTCAAGGTGTGAGGAGTTAAAGTCATAAATTCAGGGTTCCCACAGGTGCTTGAAAGTGCTTAAACTTTAATGTTGTGTTTTCATGATTTGAAAAGTGCTTGAATTTTAGATAAAGTGCTTTTAAATGCCTGAAATTGTTACCATATTTATTTCACAAGAAATAGCTGTCTGACTGTCTGACTGAGAGAGCTGTCACCGGCTCGTTACATAACATATAAAACATGTTTTTTCCTTTAATGTCTTTTTATGTAACACAATTTTAGTTGTTTATAGCATCATACTATCTCTTTTAATGTGATCATCAGTCAGTGGTGGAAGTAGTAAGTTGGGGTAATCAGTGCAGACAGAAGGTAACCAGGAGTCTGGAGATGATGTGTGAGGTGTTGAAGAGCTGGTACAAGTCGGGGGTCACTCAGAGACTGAGTCGGTGTTTATAATCGTGGCAAGCCAAACTAAATCCTTAGAGGGATGAGCAGTGCAGTCTCTACTGGGCACACCCTTTATTTAATCTAACACAAGTTGCAAAACCTTTTCCTTCTCTGGATCTTGGCTGCTGGAAGGGAGTGGTCCAGTTCAGATAGTGTTGGTTAAATTATCAGCTTCAAATGATGCTGGATTTGCCGTTACATAGCGTTTGACTATACTTGTACCCGTGGTATTTTCTGTGTCATTAAAACAGGGTTGACTGGAACATACTTTTAATTTTAATAGACTCACGTCAGCGCTCAGTAACTCAGTTGTGATATACCAGCTACAAGAACCTGCACAGACTTGTTGGCAGCACTTCTGTTCATGTGCAATGTAAATAATAGCTGTGGAACGTCTTAAGTAAATGAGCTGTTATCTACAAGATGAGCTAAAAGGTCATCCCAAAACAACAATGTCAATTAAATTTGATCACATAAAAGTCATCAAGGTGATAATGTGTAAATAGAAACATTCTCTAACAAGATTGAAATTGAGAATCAAAGTCACTGGTTTATTGCCAAGATAAAACAGGAAATATAGTGGGAAGACAAACATATGAGCAAAGAATAAATGAACAGAAATGAAAAGATAGACACTTGAACAGAAGGGAAAATTGGAACAATATGATCAGAGTTAACTATTTACCATAAAGACGTGCTGAAAAATATCAGTGAAAGAGAACAAGAGAATAAATAGATCAATGTTTACAAGTATTACATGGAAAAATGGATTCACTCATACACACATAGAGACAGAGCTCGAGTATGTTGACATCTGGTGCAGAAAATGAATGAATAATGGTCGGAGAAGAGAGAGGAGGGGGTGGCGTGGAAACAAGAAGCTTATTGAGACTCTTTCCTGTCCTTTTCTCTGCAGAGACGACGAGAGTACTTTGAGGCCAGCTTGATGTCGATGGGAATGGAGCTGGAGGCCACGAGATCTGTAGGTGGAGCTGCATCTGGCGCTGGACTGTTTCCTCTCTTCCTGCCTCTCGCTCTTACTTCAGCCTGAACTCTCTGTGTTCTGCAGGTCGTGGACGACAAACTGATGTTCGTCAAGGTCCACATGCCGTGGGAGGTGCTGTGCACCTACGCCGAGGTCCTTCACATCAAGCTCCCCATCCAGCCCAACGACCTGTCCTCCCGCCCCTCCCCCTGGCGCTACTTCTCCTTCATCACCAAGTACTTCTACCCCAGCGAGGAGCTGATCAGAACAGAGACGGAGTACTTCACCGCCCCGTTTGAGAAGGACCGGCTGGATTACTTCTACATAAAGGAGAAGGACATCTTCTTCACCCCGGCCATGAGAAGCAGGATGGTCAGCTGTCACATGTTGTTACCGTCTACAAAAATTATTTTTATTTGCTTATTTATATTTATAATTCAACTGATTTTATGAATATAATAAGAGCGGCTCAAGAAGAACCCTGAGAGTTACAGAAATCTTGTTATCTACTTGTCCAGGTTGGTTGCATTAAGATAACTTTACCAAAAATATGTGAATTTGTTTTTCTTCTTTTCTTTTCTCAGGCCTATTACATCCTGAGTCGTGCCCCCTATGAAATTAGAGGAAATATAAAGAAGTTTGGCATCACCAAACTACTGGACGGTGGAGTGTATAAAGCTGCTTATCCACTCCATGATGTAAGTGCCGCTGTTTAGTCTGTGTCTGTTTGTTTTGTGTGGATGAATGCACACTGTAGTGTTTTGGTTTCACAGAACAGAAAATGTCCTGTAACATATTTGAGTTATGTCCTGTGTGGGCTGTTGCAGTCCAGGTTCAACGTCAAGTCCACAGACGAGGGCTGCCCCAACGAGAGGTTTCTGCTCTATCACGAATGGGCTCATCCCAAAAGCTTCTACAAGATGCAGCCGCTGGACCTCATAAGGTGGGAAGATAACATGCTTTTATCTTCACAAAAACAAACATAACCTAAGGCGTAACGACACACTGAAGTTTTACTCAGTATTTCCATGTTAAGAGTCGATTTAATTTACTGATGTTTTCATAGAAGCTTATCTTAAAACATTTGGGAATACACTCAGAATCAGCCATGCCCTGTGTAGTCTGTAGCTTAGCTCTATCTAAGAAAATGTAAAACCAAAAGATAACAGGCCCACAGAGGTCTGCTGTGCTGGTGCTGCAGCAGTGTAACCAGTGAAAGAATTAGTTTGGAGCCCTGCAATCCTGTGTGTGTCTATTTAAATGGTAAAAAAATATAACATGTGATGTTTTAATTCAGCTCAGTATGTTATAAATTTTGTGCTTAGAGTTATATTTTGTCCCCAGATGCCCCACATGGGTCGAAATTAATCTGCTAAGGGCGAAACTCTGCCCTTGAGCATAACAAACAACAAGAAGAGGAATGCTGGAACAACTCTTTCACAACAGTGTTTATATCCAGTGGAGCCAGGGGAGTAGTTATCCTTTAAAAAACAATATCTTTCCCACAGGAAGTATTACGGGGAGAAGATTGGCATTTACTTTGCCTGGTTGGGTTTCTACACAATAATGCTCACGCTGGCTGCTGTCGTCGGAGTGGGCTGCTTCATTTATGGATACAAGACTCAAGAAACTAGCACCTGGAGGTAAACTCTTCTTGGCAGGTCCATCACAAAATTATTATTATTTTTATTTTTCTGTTCATTCATATTTCACCTGTTGGAAACTGTTTCCCTCTGCTCTCTCTGCCCCGCAGCAAAGAGGTGTGTGACCCTGAGATTGGAGGAAACATCGTGATGTGTCCACAGTGCGACAGGTTCTGCAATTACTGGAGGTTAAACAGCACCTGTGAAGCTTCAAAGGTGAGTGATTGGTTCAGCTTGAGCTGAATATGAAGAAAGTGTTCAGAAACCTCAGTCTATGGAAAAAGTACTTCACTGTATCCTGCGAAAATGTAGACGAGCTCTTGAAGAATTTACATATGTAAATGTGTGTGGATGCTGTTCTTCCTCAGTGACAGAGCAACAGTTTGAACTGATTTGCATATCAGACAGATACAGTGCAACAATGTTACTTTATGTTCTCCTTTTCCTGTTTCTCAGAAACTTTGTATATTTGATAACTTTGGAACCATGGTGTTTGCGGTTTTCATGTCAATCTGGGGTAAGATTTACATGAGTTTAATAAGATTTTTTTTATTGAAGATTATCATATGATTATTGCCCTGCTTGTTTTTTTTTCCTACTAACTGTCTTGTCCTGGCTGCAGTGACGTTGTTCCTGGAGTTTTGGAAACGTTACCAGGCAGAGCTGGAGTACGAGTGGGACACTGTGGAGTTTCTGGAGCAGGAGCAGCCTCCTCGCCCCGAGTACGAGGCCAAGTGTGTCTATGAGAGGAAAAATCCTGTCACAGGGGTAAATCACACACATGGCCACTTTTTTGTTTTCTTTTTATTCGTTTTGCAGCTAATACTAAATCCTATAGACTGCATATTGTTTTTGACTAAACCAACCAATAATCATATAAAATATTTGTTTTTCATGTAGGTAAAAGAAAAAGTGCCCTATACAACCTGTGGACGATGTGTTCGGGTGTCGATAGGAATGGGGACAGTCCTATTCTGGGTAATATAATATCTTTCAATTTACTTTGTGGTAACATTTTTATTTTACCTGTCTGTATCTCTGTAACACTTTCTCATGAGGTCTCTGTGAATAAATGTTTAATATGGTAGAATTATTGGCCATTTATTTGAAATAAAAGGTCAGTTAAAAAGATCTTCCCAGGGAATGATATGGAAATAGTTCAAATTAAAATTTTCAAAATGCAACATGCAGTAAACTGTCTAACTGTTATTTGTCCTTTAGATTCTGTTGATTGTGGCGTCCATTGTGGCCATCACTGTGTACCGGCTGGCGGTCTTCTTTGCCTTTTCAACTCGCCTCAGAAATCAGGATCTGAAGCAGCTGGAGCCGTTGAAGGAGTATGTGACACCTCAGATGGCCACTTCTGTCACAGCTTCCCTCATCAGCTTTGTCGTAATCATGATCCTAAATATGCTCTATGAGCGCGTCGCCATCTGGATCACTGACTTTGGTAAGTTTAAATTGAACGTTTGCACTTTCCTTATTGGAAACATGGTTTCATCCCAAACCTCTTTCTCATCTGACACACGACAACAGAACTTCCACGGACCAAGACGGACTATGAAAACAGCTTAACCCTGAAGATGTTCCTCTTCCAGTTTGTCAACTATTACTCCTCCTGTTTCTACATTGCCTTTGCCAAAGGGAAGGCAGTCGGCTATCCTGGAGAGCCTGTTTATCTTTTGGGAAAATACAGAAATGAGGAGGTATGATTTATACATCCAGCTCCTCTGTGCCTAATTCGTCCACTTTTTATTTCTGAGTCTTGATATGTGTCTTGTTTCTGCAGTGTGATCCTGGTGGTTGTCTTTTTGAGCTGACAACTCAGCTCGCCATCATCATGGGTGGAAAAGCCATCTGGAACAACATTCAAGAGGTCTTGCTGCCGTGAGTAATCAGTTGCACTAAAGTAACACAAAGACAACTTAAACATTCAGCGAGTTTCCATGGCAGTAAACATAACTGAATGTGTTCTAGCCGACCAATGGTCCACTGTTGTTTGATCTCGTCCTCTGCAGGTGGGTGAAGAATTTGATTTTCCGTTACTGCACCCACGTGGCCTCAGAGAAGGTGATTCCTCGCTGGGAGCAGGACTATGAGCTCCAGCCCGTTTCAAAACTGGGACTGTTCTATGAATACCTTGAAATGGGTAAGAGGAAAAAAAGTCCTAAATTGAGGTCTTTACTAGGTAAAAGTTTAAATCCTGGCTTGTCCCGACAGTCTTGTTTTACTTCGTCTCTCACAGTCATCCAGTTTGGCTTCGTGACCTTGTTTGTGGCCTCCTTCCCACTGGCCCCGGCCCTGGCTCTGGTCAACAACCTGTTTGAGATCCGGGTTGATGCTTGGAAAATCACCACTCAGTTTCGCCGAGTCATGCCAGAGAAGGCCCAGGACATAGGAGCCTGGCAACCCATTCTTCAGGGCGTTGCCATCCTGGCTGTTGCAACAAATGCAAGTTACTGTTTAAATCCTACTCTTGTAAAACAGGATGTTCACCTTTTCTTTGTCAATTTGTCCATATAATGTAGTCCAGTATTAATTATACAGTCACACTGACCATGATTGTAACATTTACATTTTCTGCCCCCACTACATTTATTCTGTGTCTTTGTGTTTCAACAGGCCATGATCATTGCTTTTACATCAGACATGATTCCACGGTTGGTCTACTACTGGTCTTTCTCTGTGTACCCATATGCAAATCACGGCAATAACACCATGGAGGGCTACATCAACAGCTCACTGTCTATATTCAACACAAGAGATTTCACCAACTCCAGCAAGCCCGTTTCAGACAGCGGCCTCATCACCACCTGCAGGTACTGGTTCAGTTTGTAACTATCAGCCACAAATGTAAAATGTCTCTTGCACAGTTAAAACGAATGATATTTCTTTAGTCTGAGTTTTAAAGTATTTTCTTTTTAAATACATATATTATTCATTGGGAAACAAAATTCCTAAGATTCACTGTAATATTTTGAATTTGAGCAGTCAGATATCCAGCTTTCACACAATAGCTTTGAACTTAATGTATATAAATTGCAAAAATAATTGATGGTTGGTAAACATGATGGACAAAACACAACTTAATCAGATGCAAATACTTGAAAAGACATTTGTGAATTAAGATGGTGAGTTCAATAGATGACTAGTGTTAGGAACAGTCATGTTTGTGTTCTTTAAGAAACAATTATAATCTTTTCTTTTGAAGGTATCGAGATTTTCGGTATCCATCAGGCCACTCAAGAGAATATGAGCACAATGTCTACTACTGGCATGTGATCGCAGCAAAAATGGCTTTTATTATTGTCGTAGAGGTGGGTACACACGTAACAGGAAGTCTCTGTGATACTAAAAACATGTTAAATCCAATTTATTAATGGAGATGTCTTCTCATTTTCCTCACAGCACATTGTTTACCTTACCAAATTCATCCTGTCCTACATGATCCCAGACGTCCCGTACGCTGTCAAAGAGCAGATCAAACGAGAGAAATACTTGACCCAGGTTATCCTTCATGAGACCAACCTCAAGCTGGTCAGCAAACGTTTGAAACCAGCTGATGAAGACAAGGAGACAGGGGTGAAACAGGCAATAGAGGAGCTGGATCTTGATTTCTGAGGGGACTGCCCAGCACCTGCCCACATCTGTTTAAAGCCCCTTATGACCCAGAGACAAAATAAAGGTATGGACTTCTGTTGAGGGAAATGTGCAGCGACCAGTGAGACGGAGGATGTCAGGTGCTGCTGGATAAAGAAAGGAGAAACCACTAATGTCTGCTCTTCATCACTAACCACCAGACTCAAGCCCATGACGGCTGACACAATCAATGCAGAAACAAGGAGTGGACTAAACTATTGATACAGCAGTCGTAAGCACAACCTTATCAATACATCGGCACTAGGTACCCTGTTGAGGGGGTTATAGGTGGAGTTTGAATTAAGCACTGAATCTGAATCTTTTTAGCTTTGTTTTAGGCACTCAAACTCAAACATCAGCATTAAAAGAAATCAAAACGTTTAGCAAATACATTATGTATTTAGCTAAATGACTAGCTGAATATCTTATACATTTGTTTTTGCAATCTGGTTCAGATGTTAGAGGAAAGCAGGGACATAAAGTGTGCCTTCCACTGTGAAGCTGCATGCTACAGTGAATTTAGCATGAAAAACCACAAAACAATGTTGAGAAAATAATTTTTTCTGTTTTTTGTTTTTTGTCTTTGTTAGCAGATGCATTTATGTCATTAGCTTTCAAGATTTCTTCCATAGCACTTGTTTGACCTATCCTGTGTGTTAGCTAAAAAGCTAGTAAGTAGACCTTGAGTTAAGATTTGTTTTTGTATGTTATATTTGTATAAATGTATATTTTTATCCAAAGTGTCGTCCAGTTTTATTATAGCTTGGCTACATCAGTCTGTAGCAATGGGGCTGTTGATGTCTACGTCCACTGAGCTCAGAGCCTTCACACACAGGCTGTCTACTGCTGGATAAATGCAACTGCTGGGTGACTGTTTCACTTCAATGCTGACCAGATATATCAGTATTATTATATAGAACTTGTGTTAAATCTATGCATTCAAAGTTGATAATGAAGTGTCTTTTTTAAGATTCACTCACTGTAAGTGTCAATGGACGCATGCAAGTTTGTTTTTAAATGATCCTCAGATTACGTTCTGCACTTGAGATGTGTTACTTTAAAGACAATTCACTTTCAGCACGGTCAAGAAGCTAAACCATTTTCACAGCTCAAAAAACTAAAAACATACTCTGCTAAAGGTCTGCTGAACACAAGTTAACCAGTACACACCGGGTTCATCATTACACCTGATGCAGTACAGTTTGACCTACATTTTCACTGAAATGAAATGCTCACAGCCCTGCAAAGTGGTTTAACTGATGATGTGGGTAAAGTCTAACTCTTTTTTTAAAATCCATGGTGCACTTTTTATAGTCCTGTGGCATGACCATTGCACAGCATTTTCACTGCATGTTATCCTGTCCTGTCTTGTGATATAGGCAGTACAGTAATTTAATCTTCTCCTGTGTGCCTGCAAAAACCAATGAGACCAATACCTCTACTGTATTATTGCCTTGGCTCATGATTTAAACAATACGGTACCATAACCACAACGTATGTAAAGAGTATCATATACCAGCAATATCTCCTCAAGCATATCTCTGTTTGTATTTTTTTTTTAAATACAGTGCCATTAAAAATGTTTTATAAAAAAATGTTTCCCTTGTGTTTCTAAATCCCATTATTTATCTTGACAGAACAATACTATTATTTCAGGAAAATATACAACTCTTGATCTCAAGAGAGGAAATACACAAGGAAGGATGTTATTGCAACCATGGCCTCTCTGTACTTCAATAGCTGTACTGCTACACAATTCTCTACACAAAATAACCAGTAGCCTAGATGCATATTAAAACCAATGTCACTGGCCTGATTATGCAGGGAGAGGTAAAAGGGTGTGCACAATGTTTTTTTGAACTTATTTTGGCAAAATGGCCTGGATCAGTATCAGTAATATATTGACTGGCAGCCAGCCTGTATTAAATTTGACATAATTTGACGTAGTTTTTGTTCGTTTGTTTGTTTTTACATTCACAATTCCTCACTTATTTTTTATTTGCAGAACGCTTTCCTCTGTACGGATTCAGGCGGCCCACATTTTTGATCAGGAACGATCCGTGCGTTCGGTTCAATGCCGTCTTTACGTCATGAAAATGCGACGGGGTGCGACACAGGACCCGTTTTTACTCACATGTATGACATCCCACTGGGTGCGTGCCTGAAGTGAAGCAGTTCCGACCAGTTGCAGAGTTTTTTTCTACTTATCAGATAATTTACCCCACTTCTTCAGTATGAGCTCTCAGATTACTTGTGTCGGCTGGGTGAAGCGAGGCGCTGCCAAGGAAACCCCGGACAAGGTTAGTAACGTGCCGGGTAAGCTAACGTTAGCCGGCGGCTGCTAATGTGTCAACATGGCAGGTACACTTAGGATTTTAAGGACCGCAGTTCTCACGCTTTTGGCTTTAATTTACATTTCTAGGTACAGGTAACGTATTACTTCAGTCTGTCAACACAAAAACTGTCGTGTCATTAATGTGACGCGTTTTGAGCAATGACAGACACCAGACTAGACTTTTACAGACATTAAGAGACTTCTTGAACATCAGGACAAGTGCAGCATTTGATAATCCATGAAATCCTCAATAAGACAGTGCTAGAATTGGGAAATCTGCATACGTGACATCAACTCATATGTCAAGACAAATGTTGTAGTTTTTACTGAACAGATACTAACTCTTTGCAGTGTTTACACATTTCGATTCTTCTGAAGATCTTTTTACGTGTTTTTATTTAAATTTGAAGCATTTGAAAGTTCAGAAAGTGAGTTGGTAAAGAGAGTCTTTATTAGATCAAGGAGGCTTTAAAAGGTCTTTCTTTTTTCTGCTCCCTCGTCTGATACGTCAAGTTTCATATGTTCATAATTTGATTAAACTTGTACTGCTGAGGACAAAAACTGATATTAAAGCACTCAATTTCCCTTTCTTGTCTGGCACATGATGAACAGTTTTAACCTTTTCTTTTTTTCTTAAATTTAATTATTTATGTATTTAATTCCGCCTCAGGTTGAGTTGAGCCAAGAGGAGCTTCAGCGCATCATTACTGAAGCCAAAGAGGAGCTGGGGTATGTTGGAATCAAAGACACAGCATTTCAAGCCAAGCTAAGCCAATTTAGCCAATATTAGATGCAGTTGTACATTATCATTCTCTTTATAGCCAAATAACTGGAACTGATATTGTTTTTAATCCACTGATCTAAATCAGGGAACTGGCCGAGGAGGAAGATGATGATGATGAGGCTAGGGCTCCTGAACAGCCTCTGGTTAATGATGCAGCAGATGAAGCTGAGGTTGAGAATGAAGATGGAAAAGAGGAAGATAATGATCTGGCAGAATACGGCCTAGATAAATATGACGAAGAAGACACGGGTGAGTGGGATGAGTGATGTCTCTAGACTAAATTATACCCACTCATTGTCTTTTACCAGTTAATCTATTTAAAATATTTAAACCAATCCTGATCTGCTATCTACACTTTATGTCACTTTAATGTAGTGACTGCTAATCTTGGCGACAGTCTTGCTGGGCTCACAGTGTTCAGCTCCAACGAGGAGGATCCTTACATCACCATCAAAGATACGGTGAGTGCCTTTTTGAGTTTATATGCATCAGATAAGGTCACATATATACCATGAGCATATAGCTGTGAAAACATCTTAAAGAAAACCAGTTGTCCTTATTAGTGTAAATAGATTGACCTGGCTTCATGTTGCTTAATTTTCTTCCCTTTAGGACCAGTATGAGAGAGAGGAATTCCAAATCAAGCCCAGTGACAATCTCATTTTGTCAGGCAAAGCAGAGAAGGACTGCTGCAACCTGGACATCTATGGTGAGTATCTTCATATGGGACACAATAGGATGACAGTGGATATTCACCTGAACAGAAAATGCATCTATTGTTTTCAGTAGTCTTCAGTGTTAAACTATTATGTCTTGTTTTACAGTTTATAACTCAGAGGAGGACTCTTTGTATGTTCATCACGACATTCTGCTGCCAGCTTACCCACTGTGTGTGGAGTGGCTGAACTTTGACCCAAGCCCTGGAGAAGGACCAGGTAAGAAAAGACCCAACTCTGTCTCCTCTCAATCTTTTTGAAGAGATTTTCTGTTGTTACTCTGAATGAAATATCTGCTCTGTGTTTCCTGCAGCCAACTACGCTGCTGTGGGCAACATGACTCCTCAGATCGACGTGTGGGACCTGGATGTCGTTGACTGTCTAGAGCCGGTCTTCTCCCTGGGGAGCAAAAAGGCCTCAAAGAAGAAAAAGAAGAGCAAGAAGGTACGGGCCTGTTTACTGGCTCATGGTGGTGTGGAAACATTTGTATGATTAGAGAGTGATCAAGTGTGAGGTTAAAAAAAAGTCATCAAAATTATTATACAAAATTCAAGGAAAGGATTGTCTGTTGGATGTCGTTAACACCGCTGTGTGTTTGTGGTGACACCAGGGTGCAGCAGCAGAGCCTGTCGAGGGCCACACAGATGCAGTGCTGGATTTATCCTGGAACAAACTGGCCAGGTCAGTGCTCTGAGGAAATACTTTGATGTAGTAGTGGGAAAAACAAAATCCTAAAAAGCACCTAATGATGTCAGATGTTTGAAATAGAAGAAGTTACAAATGAAACTTAATTTTTGATTTTGCAGATACTAGTGCTACTGCTATTGTTATGTACCATAACTGTATTTGTTTACACCTTCTCTTACTTAGGAATGTGTTGGCCAGTGGATCAGCAGATGACACTGTTATCTTGTGGGATCTGTCTCAAGGCAAACCAGCCACAACTCTGCGCAGACACACTGATAAGGTGTTTATTAAAACACATACAACAGAATGATGCTGAATGTAATAAACTGTGTTCCTGGTTATTACAATCTCTGAGTTTTTATCTTTCAGGTTCAGACTCTATCATTTCACCCATTTGAGGCACAGACTCTGATATCAGGATCATATGACAAGTATGTTTCATCTAATATGTTAGTGAATAGAATGAGGAAAAATGAAACAAACAGTTTCAAGGCTAATATTGTTGTTTTTTTTTCAGGACAGCTGTCCTGTACGACTGCCGAAGCCCTGACAACAGCCATCGAACCTGGAGGTTCAGTGGTCAAGTGGAGCGTCTGGTCTGGAACCACTTTTCACCCTGCAACTTCCTGGTAGGTTCCTTATTATCCCTGATGGATTTTAAAGAAGATGAACTGTGAGCAGTGTTTGTGCATGTAAGTCACTTGATATTAAAACCCTAGGTATTGTAAATGGAATTGTGCTTTACACGGGTGAACAAGCACAGCTTGTTTCATTAGTGCAGGAGGAATAATGATCACACACAACCACACTGAAAGGCTTCCTGACCGTTGTAATGGTTGTAAATAGTAATTATGCGAATAATAGAAATGAATGAATCCAGCTGGTGCGTCATGGGTCAGTGTGCATCAGGCCTTGTTTCTCTGTCTCTCTATTTCTTTCACCAGCTCATTGTTTAACTCAAGTGTGTGTTTGTGTTTCAGGCCAGCACAGATGATGGCTTTGTGTACTGCCTGGATGCACGTTCAGATAAACCTGTTTTCACACTGAGGGCACATGATGAAGAAGTGTCAGGTTGGTGTGTGTGTGTGTCTGTGTGTGTTGTGTGATGATAGAAACGGTGTTCAGTTTTGTTTCCGTATTCCCAGTCCTTGCATCAGTGCAGTGTATCATAAATTAAACACCACTAATGCTTTGGTGCTTATTCCTTATAGTAGTGAGAAAGTATTGTGGCATTGTTGATTAGCTGGTTTGTAGAGAAATGTGGACAAACCTGCAGAATGCGCTGGCGTCATGCTGCTATGTGCATGAACAAACAACATGCTGACCAAGCTCCCTGCTCTTGTGCCATAAATGTCATGTTGATGGGTTTATTTCATTGTGGGTCTACACTGATCACATTAAAAAGTCAGAGCTGAACATTTCCGTATTCCCGCAGGTTTGGACCTGAGCAGTCAGATAAAAGGATGTCTGGTCACCTCGTCAGCCGACAAACACGTTAAAATTTGGGATATTTTGGGTAGCAAACCCAGTCTGGTGCACTCGAGGGATATGAAAATGGTAAGAAGTCATCTCGGACTCATTCACCTCTGTCACTGAGGGGTTGCAGTGTGTTCAAAATCATGCTGTTTGTGGTTGCTATAACAATGTACTTCCTCACCTGTAAACAGGGAGTCCTGTTCTGTGCCTCATGCTGCCCTGATCTGCCCTTCGTCTACGCATTTGGAGGACAGAAGGATGGTTTGAGGGTTTGGGATATAAGCGACGTTGCAGCTGGTACAACTGACACTCAAGTTGTTTTCTTCTTAAGCAACACCTAGATTTTGCTACACATCAAATTCAGATAAAAATAAAAAATAACGCATGTCTTAACTCTGTTTTCCTTCAGTGGCTGAGGTGTTCGGTAGTCGAGAGCGCTTGGTGTTGAACACAGGATCACAAGCATCCAGCAGTGAGGCCACAGCCGAGATGGACGTCTCATCTTGAGCCTGTGAACGAAGCAACAACGTGTTAACACAAACAAACTGAGCTTCCCTGGAAAGACGTCAAGCTGATCTGCTTGTTGCTGCCTCCCTTGTAGCGGAGCGCTCTGTCTCATGGGAAAAGGATTGGATCAAATGAAGCCACACTCATGAAAGAGTTTGCCAGAATGGAAACTGTGGATAAAACTTTCCAAAGACTTTGGAGCTTTTCACACTCAATGATGTGTAAATGAAGCACCAGAAAATGTTTCTTATATTCATAGGAGTGAATATTTCCAGCAATTTATTTTCGACTTTTAGGTGGAAGCAGTGATTCATAAGTTTGAATCACTGTTTGTTCATTCAATACTCCACTCAGTTTGTCTTTCATTGTACAAATGTTACACGTGGAGGTTATTTTCACAAGAATTATACAAGGAACTGACTTGACTCCATTTTTCCCAAACATGGATTTTCTTGGTTATGATGAATATTAAAATGAAATATTAAAGGAAATCTGTGTGCAAACATTGACTTATCAAAATCCTACATAATTCAATAAATAAATGCAGTTTTGCATCGACCTGTATGTTGTGAATTTCCAACTTTGCGGTGTGTACTGCCTTGTAGCATTATATCATCCATTTTCCTCCCATACAAAAGAAACAAAAGAGATCAGACATGAGGTCAGATTAAATTGATGGCTTCTTGCAGCTGTTGTACATTTGGGCCAATAGATTGTGGTGTAGTTAATGGTGTGACTTCTACAAAACATGACATTCATACATTGATGAGGATGATGATAGTAAGCATGTAATTAGAAAACTTTTCAAAATAATAAGAATGGAAATCTCTATTTTTGTCATATTTTCATTAATATTTAATGATGCTGAATGGGTTTCACCAGAATCAACACAAAATTCAAGGGGCTGTGTTGTCACTTCTACAAAAATGGTCGCTGTTAAAGTGGAACTCATGTGAACGAGTCCCGGCGCAGAGTCGGAACCATTAAAGCGACGCACCCTCCGCAAACATCATCTGAGCATGGCGTCGCTCCACTTGTGCAAATTACACAGCGTCTTAACGCGGCTTTCTACCGGCTCCACACTGCGACATGTTCAAAGTAAGATCTGTTACTGTGAATTACAGAGGCACATGTTAGTTTGACTGAGTTTATCATTTTGTAACGGTGGCGGCAGTACAAGCTAACAGGAGCTAACCTTGAAGATATGGTCAGTAGGTTAACACTTGTAGGTAGCTATCATCATCCCTGTTTTCTTTGCCAGCGCCGGTTTCTCTCTATTTTTTCGATATATAATTAGTAGTTGACAGTGTAGAGGCTTGTACTTTGTTGAATTATAAGAAATGTTACATAGCTTCGTCTTGCATCATCCATTTTCAATCGTCAAACACCTCGTTGACTTGTTTTCTGGTCTCATCACCTCCGTAACATAGATATAATGTGCACCCTTTTCATTTCAATCGATGTTTAATTCCTCGCAAAAAAAACTTCAGTGTGTGTATTTTCTCTATTAAGTCTGTTAAATTAAATCTGAGTGTTAATGTGTGTTTGTATTGCAGCATGTTTGGTGCCAGTGCGACAGAAGTCCAGTGTCCGGGGTCCTTCACTTGATGGCCCAAACTGGTAGGTCAACTATATAGTTTAAAATAATTAACAACAAATAAATAAGAGAAGGGAAATAAGCTTTATGTCGTTAGACGTTGCTGAGTTACAACATGCATTTGGTTGTACTGTGTAAATGTAATTGAATGCACTATGGCAGTTTTCTGATTAATTGATGTGAATGGTATACTTGCCTGTCGATGTAAAACCGTCCAGTTATTATAAATGGAGAAGAGTCATCAAAGAGTTTTTTTTGTATTTTGTGTAGAAATATTCTTTCTTTGTCAAAGCTAATTGTTATTATGTGGTGTCCTGACCTTTACATTCATGCTACATTGGAGCATGTGTTTAGCTGCAGATTTATAATACAGTCTGAAGGGTATGAAGTGTTTTGTTCAATGCTGTAAAGTAATGCTATTATAAATGTTTAGTTGTGATCAGGATAATAACCTTCTAATCTCCTGGTTTTAGTAACGTGGACATCGGTGTGACCTCAGATGGGAAAACTGTGGTGTGCTACCATCCCACTATCGACATTCCTTATGAATTAACACAAGTAAGGATGTGATGTGTATATATTCCCATGAATATCAGTGTGTCAGTTGTCTGGCAACATCTGTGACTTTTTCCACAAAGGAGAGAAAATCCTGCAGATCCTCTACCCTCCACTGCTCACTTGTCTACTTTTGTACCTTAGCTTTAGAGCTTTTAGAGTTAGCTTATTAAATTTAACTTAAGAATTAAACCCAGTTTAACCCTCACAATTGTTAAATGACAACCAGGTTGCGTGGATTGATTTACTGTTATTCATAGCACTGCCACAAGGTGGAACTGAGAGACTATAATGATCTCAACAACCCACACTTGTTTCTCAAATCAGAGAGCAGTAAAATGTAAAAAAAACACAACAGCAACACAGAACAGAAATGCAGTACTGCCAACATGTCTGCATACCGCTGTCACAGATGTTATAAAGCGGCCAAATCCATTATCAGAATAAAAAGATTTCAAAATGTTGCAGAATTGTTGGACATTACATTAAGCAGGAGGAAACCTTACTCTTGACTGTGAATCTTTACAGCCTATAGAACGACCTGACCCCGTCACCAACCCGGTTGAGACCCATGACCAGGTTTTAAAGGCCCACCTCAGTAAGGAGGTGCTCAAGGACAAACAGGGGCCCACTATAGAGGAGCTGAGCAAGATGTTTTTCACCACTAAACATCGTTGGTATCCAGTAGGACAGTAAGTACACAAATAATAAACTGTATTGACAAAGTCCTTTGACATGACTGTACAACAAGCAAATCATGATACAACAACAAAAAAGGACATTTTCCCTGTGAATATATGTATTGGCACTTTAAGCAATGATCTTGAGTTGCTCTTGAGGAAAGAGGACCAAGACAAACTGCACAGACAAAACAGGAACCTATGTGGCTGTATTAGTGACCAACTTACTGAAAAGTCACTGGTCAGAAATGAGAAGTTTAAATCAAACCTTGGCAAAGAACAGGCCTGGGTTACTCGTTCTCATTCCTCAACATTGATTTACTGTATGTAGCTTGGTTATCAGCCTGGTAATTCACCTTTGCAGGCTGAACAGGACAAGTTTGACACTTTGATAAAGACACTTGGTAACTTCCCCTTTTTGTTGTGTAATTGTGAGACTCAAAGGAAAATATATGAAAAAACTCTTCTGTATATGTTCAGTTAATTTCCTTGTTTCTCTGTTTGCAGGTACCACATGAGACGCAGAAAGAAGGATCCTCCAAAAGACAGATAGACTAACAAAGCTGCAAATGTTTGTTTGTGTTATTGTCACAATTGTGTATAATAAACTGGTAAATATTGACTCCGTTATCACGAGTGTGTAAGTCACAGCTGCTGCACTGGGGCAGTTATTTGACTTTGAAATCATACTTTTTATTATATTTAATCTTGTGATACTGTATTGATTTCCTGCAGTAGGTTTTAGGGGCTTTCATAGTTGCTCCTGCAATATATGTATTAATTGACCAATTGGATTGGCTCTGGGATACCATAGTTCAATTTGTATGCTAACCAGTTTATCTCCATTAATGCTTCAGCAATGTCCTCTTAAATCTTACATGCAGTTTTGCTAGACTTTTTTGAGCCTGAAGACGTGTTGAAATATAATCTAATTTAGTTTCATGACACATTTTGCTTTTATACTGTCAATAGTTTATGAAGAGTTAAAAATGAATGAAGAATGAAAAATTATTACCACTTTATGTTCTTAATGTTGAATATATTTGCAGCAGAAAACATTCATGCAGAGCAGTAAGACCGAAATAAACATAGCATTAGATATAACATTAATGTAAGTGAATGCATCCTACATGTTGACTTTAATTTGAGACAGAAGTTGTGAAGAAGAAGTGATCCCTGCCATTGGATTAGAGGAAACCACCAATGCAGCTGCAGTTCTGCACCACAAGATCTGAACAGCAACCAAGATGTCTTACAGTGCCTGCAGGGAAAAAAAAACAGAACACAAGGGCATTCATACTGTGGTGTGTTCAAGGTCACGCATATCACAACAAGATGCAGACACAGGTTTCATTCTCCCCACGCTCAGTCACACCCATAGGGTATAGCCCCAACACTCATTTTTCAGGTCAACCCAGGGAAGTCAAATACTGAATCTCTGACATGAAAAAAACACATTTTGACTCAAGTGAGCAGACTTTCACATTTGTTTTCATTTTTGCACATGAGAGATTCATCATTTTCATATAGACTACTTTGTGTCTCCCTAATGTGAATGATGTTTGCAAAGGGAAGCTTCAAACTGTGTTTATGTTATGGACAGTAACTTCACATTTTACTGGTATATCTAGTGTTGAAATATTTTAGATTTAGTGTCAGTTTTAATTGCAATTAATTAAAAAAAATGTATACTGCATGTAATATTTATATTTTTGATTAAATGTTTGTATTCCATACATTGTTTTGCTTGGTGTCTTTATT
>OMNW01019509.1:36280-47247 GCA_900303245.1 Selene dorsalis | reverse complement strand
GCAATGGGAATCTTATCTTTGCTTTTGCCGGGCGACAGAGATAGTGTTCAGAAACATAAACACTAATTAATTACAAAGAGTGTACTTTACTGCAAGAGGCTGCTGCTGGTGCATGTTGTGATGGGCATTACAGAGATACAGAGCAAGGCAGTTGCTACACACACACACACACACACACACACACACATCATGAAAATAAGCAAGAGTCTCATTTCCATTTTTACACTCCATCTCCTTTTTCATATTTGCTCTCTCTCTCTCTCTCCTACTTGGACGCAAAGAGGCGGAGGTAAAGTAGTTGCTTTTCAAGTGAGGCGCCGTCCTTTGACACAGACAGCGGACCAAGCTGAGCCGGTGATGGATGGGAAGTGGACAGCTGTCGACAGGCAGGAGGACGGCAGGGGCCACGAGCACCCCGACGGAGACACACCTAATTCCCAGGTCTTATTTTGTCAATAAACAGCAGCCAGTGGCACTCAATTAGAGGGCTTTATTGACTATGCTGCCTGGCCTGTGTCAGATGTCAGCTGGTGACACAGCGTGATGTCCGACACTGACACTTTCTCTGAGATTACAGAAAATAGAAAAATCAAAAGAAGATTGTAGGAGCAGAGAAAATAAATAAAAGGGGGAAACGCAGAGTGGGGACTTGGTGGGGAATAAGAAAGATGGGGTGAGATTGGGTGAGATAAGTTAAGACTGTAGTCTTCAAAGCATTTTTCTCAAGTGCTCAGGTTATTGTATTTCACTGGGCTCAATGAACAGGAACTTATGTAAAATATGAAAATGTAAAAAAAATAAAAATCAGATGACAAAGTAGTCGCAGTAATTGGCAGGTTTCACTTTGTTGTCTTTCATGTTTATTCTTGCCAGTCGACAAGTCAGAGTAAGAAAAATATCCTCCTCCCCATATCTTCCTTGAGAGTGAACAAATCCTCTAACCGGTGTTTGTTTTCACTTGTCTCTCCTGCAGTATGTTGTCTTTTGTTTCACTTCAAATGCCACTGCATCATCTGTTTTTTTTGTTTTTGTGTGTGTGTGTGTGTGAGAGAGAGAGAGAGAGAGAGAGAGAGGAGGAAACAAACAGAACCACCAGCCTGGTTGGCTTTCCAAAGTAATTGGTTTAGACTCATTCCTTGAAGTGGTTGCATTTTTTGACACAGCTATGCTTTTTTCTCCTCTCTTTTTCTTTTAGTTTTTTCAGTGTTTTAAACAATCTGAAAGAAAAAAAAAGATTATTTTCCCACCTGCAGATAAACATATCAGTGGCTCAGGGAACTCAAGCCAGTGCACTCTGAGCAAACAAGGCAACATCAACCCTGTTAGACAAACACACTCATTAATTTAAAACCTGAGAAACTTTTTTGAACTCAGAATGAATTTATTACAGAGCTGGAGGAATAACAGAGGAATTAGAGGGCTGAGGCACTGCGAGAGACCCTGTCAGAAATACAGCTGATTAAAAAACAGAAAATTGATAAACAGAATATTATAAACAAAGGGTTAGGGTTAGGTTTTACCCCAACTGGCAACCTTGCTTTTTTTGTGTGTGTGTGTTTGTGTTTTTTAACAAGACATTGTTTGCTAATTAGCTTGACATTTCAGGCTTTTGTCTCACAACGACATGAGCGAAAGGTTTTCTTGAATTTCTGAAATAACCAACTGTGTAAAATTCATGGTACCAGAAATATAGACATGATATATCACTGTAACATGGAAAAACACTTGATCGGTGCACTGGGTGGGTACGTCCTGCCCCCATGTGAGGTAAATTAGTCAAATTTAATAATATCCCACAAACATTATAATATATGTATTAAAACAGGATTTCATTGGTCTCCTCATGTGGTCAATATGACCTGAAGGGCCACTAGGGAGCGCTATAAAAATATAGTTTTCTTCAACTGAATTGCCTGAAAATTCCATATTTAATATATAACTATTCTTTTTTCAAATAAAATTGACAATCACTATTTGCAGTGCATTATGGGTATTTTATCAAATTTTGCAACACCGCTAGTATTCACAGGTCTATATTTCCCAGCCACCACTAGGTGGTGCTGTAGGGCACTATTGTGCTTTCTAGCGCAACCAACGTATCCAAACCCACGCTCTAACTCCTCCACACACACCTAGACCAACCACCAGGGTTAATAAAGGGTTAAATTGTTGATATTACCAAATGTGTACAGTCTGTTCAATAACCACAAACTGGTTAATACAGTGAAGGAACCCTTCGGATGCAGCTGTATCGATGGTCTTGATAGTCTTACCCTTCTTTCAAACTTAAATAGATCATGGAAGGAGAAACGTTATGGTCGCCATACTGTGCAATTTCATCAATAATGCAAAACACTTCAAATTTAAATTACCATGAGCTGAATCAAGTGCGACACTCTCAAGGAAATGTGGACGTTAATAAAATATATAATGTAGATATGTTGTGAGATATGGTTTCATTAGCTCTCCGTATATTCTTTCTCTGAACATGGCACCTCATGCCATGAAATTAAAAGTAGAAAAAAAATCACATTTAATAACAGGTTTTTATTAAAATAACATTTTTAATTGTTGGTATCAAGCATGCATCAATAATGATGAATGATACATGAGAGATGAGAAATGATGAGGTCCCCCCAGAGTAATGGATACTGCGAAGGCGGGGCCACTCCACTTCATCATCCCCTCCACTGAATTCATTATTTCTTCATGTCAGGACTTGGGACATTTCACTTGCTCAAATTCCTTAATAGCCATTTACAGACCTTCAGCTTCCTTAGACTAACTTCATAAGTTTTAGTTTTGTCATGAGATGCTACACGTCCCACTGATTAGTATTGTTTTTGGCCAGTGGGCAAACTCTTTACTAAAACTTGGAAAAAAATAAAAATAAAATGCTTTCTCAGGTGTTTTAGCTCAAAAGTCACTTAACTGAAATATATACTGTAGTGAAACCAATTTCACATAAATACAGTATGTGGAGGGACTGTGACAATTTGAAGCCATCATCTCAACGCATTTCTTTCTTTCTTTTTTTATTGTACATAGTCTGTGAGAAGAGACGCAGGTGTTCTTCTGGGAACTCTACAGGGATCTGTTTGCTTCCCTGACATAATCATGATCATTAGCACACAGCATGATGCTAAGCTGCAACAACCCTGACACCCAACATATGGTTGTGTTGTGGATGTCAAAGCTGGGCAGAGCTTCTTCATGCCTGCAGGCGGCCTCTCCACCTCAGGATACAACACAGCTCTGACTCACCTGTCTCCTCCACAGAGACACAATAACATGTGACGACAACAATATCGAAGTTTTGTGTACGTTCAGTCATCTATCTACTTCTGAATGAGGGAACACAACAGATCGACCCTGCTGATCGATTCGTATTGCGTTATTTATATATTTGCAGTTTGATGAATCAAACATTTCCCACACCTTCACATTAAAAGCATTTAACTGGACTTCTATTATGAAGCTGTGACACATGTCATTGAATGTGGCACTGTGGTTGCTCACAGAATAGTAGAGAGAGGCAGATTACTGCCTGACTTTCTGATCAAAACAACAATGATTTCTTTCTGCTGATCTGTTGTAATAAAAAGCATTAATGCTTTTATTAATAAATATGTTGCCAAACCAGCCAGGACTGAAATCTACCACACTATTCACTGATTTTTACAACAGCTCGGAAACTTCTCATGATCAAAACAATGAGGTAAAAGAGGCTTAAATCTCTGTAGAGTGGAGAGAAATTGCAGTCAAATAGAGAGGAACCCTGCTTACACTTTACACATCGCCATTTACTTTATTGTCCACATTAAAAATTCATCGTGGGACATTTGTTGTTTGCCTGATTTATGTGTTTAAAAAACCTCACAAAGAAGTTTGTAATGATGCATTCAGGTACGACTCAAAGCGTTGGACTTCAACTGGATCTCGAGACTGTTTTGCATCAGAGGTTATGTAAATGGAGCTGGATTTTTTTTCTTTTTTTTTTTCTTTTATAGCTGAGGATAACTTGTTAAGTTTTATTCATTTTAATAGGATATGAAATTCATGGTCTAGCTGAGGTAGTAATTACAGTCACTGGACTTTCTCTGCAAACACTGCTGCTCAGAGGGCTTCAGAGCCAATATTTTATTCCCAAATATTGTCATTGCATCTGAGTTAAGATAGAACAAAGCCCTGTGACTCTCTGGTATTCAAAGCTGGGATCAGTCCAGACGTACAGGTTGGACTTACATGGGGAGTAATTCTTTGAGAGTATTAGGCAAACAATTTAACTGCGAGCCATGTGCCAAAGTCACAAATGAGCATCCTCTGCGGCCAAGTGGACATTTGCTTGCCAAGCACAACTAATTATTGGGTAACTTTGGCCAACATGTTGAAATTGATTTATGATAATGAGAGTGGAAATAAACCCACTACAGTCAAATGGTGGGTCTGACCATGGCATGTCAGTTTAATCTGCCCTTTCTGTAACACACTGGAGGAGACAGGAGTGGATATGGGATGATGCTGCGATACTTTGCTTTACCTCTGAAGTTCAACACCCACTTGGGAGTTTGTCTCTGGAGGCCTTTTAAAAGTTATACAACACAATGCGACTCATGAGAACTCGTGTCTACGCGCTGTTTCCAAGAGCTTTGCCTCATATTCTCCAATAACCCCTCTCCGGGTGCCTGTCTACCGTTCATAGTGTGAGCAGTGGAAGAAGCACTGACAGAATAGGTGCTGCATCACCTGTGCCAATTAGACACCAGGCGCAGAGTGATAGAGGGGCAGAGAGGAGAGAGAGAGAGAGAGAGGAAAACATAGGGGAAATATGTGTTCTTAACCACTGAACACAGGGAGGAAGAGCCTCTGTTTTGATGAGGCTAACACAGATCCTAATACATACAAAAAAATATGCTATATTTATAACAGTCTCTGAAAAGGTCATATTGCTAAACAGAAGCCATCAAGCAGGTACAACTGTTTATAATTCATAACATATAATATGCAGCTAAGTGTCATAATCAATGTGGCACAGAGGAGGAACTGAATAACAGACTTGTCTACAACTTACTATAGCTCACTATAGATGCAGAAGACGTGATGTGTGGTAAGTATGTTTGAAATGAAATATTCGGCTGGCATTGTTTAAAGAAGGTGACCAGCACAATGCATGTGAAAATAAAGTCTGTGTAAGTGTGTCTTGGTTGTGCTCAACATCCTCATAATTGCAGGATGTGATTGAAAGTTGAGGGAGAAGAGAAGCTACTCTGTCATGCAGGGAACACTGTGTGCATCAGAGTCACGCTTTCTTCATTTTCAATCCCCGAGTCTTGTTTCAGACGAGGCGAGAGTTTGGTCATTGGAATGATGGGCTACTTCATGCAGTTCAGCACAGAAACTGCTGTTCTCTCACGGTAACAAAAGAAAATGATGACAGTACTGGGGAGGAGTGGAAAAAAAAAAAAAATTGTTACCAAATCAAAGCTCTAATAAAAGTTGCTATGCAGAGATTTGAGCCTCATTCATTCTGAAGGTGCAACATCCCAGAAATCATTTCCAGTGTCCTCCAGTGAGTTTGGTAGTGCACCCAACTGGAACAAAGGCGGCGCGAAAGGGAAATGGCTCCTGTATTTGGATACGATGGCTCAGGGTCACTGGAGGTAATTTTACATCTTCCACAAATTCTTTCATCTTCTATTATCTTTTACCTTACATTATGAATGGGCTATTAATTATTTGCACATTATCTGTCTCATGTGTCTGAGTTGGCGAGGCCTTGGAGTCTGTGAGTATTTTGCTCAGCTTCTAACCTTGTGACATAGCCACTTTCCCTGCTGCAGACCAATTGAAACCCAATTGCCATGCTTTTCATTCAGCCAATGCAGCTTGTTTCCACTTCATTGTCAGGATGATGGGTCAAAGCTGTGATGCAGATTAACTGTGCAAATAAATAAGAAAAGGCGAGTGAGCGTGAGCCTCGGTTGGGTTAAATCAATAGGGTCAAATGAGTATGGAAACCAAGGAGAGCGGGAAATAGTGGAGGGGAAGCAGCAAGACGGAAGTGGAGAGAGCTGCGGGTAATCAAGTGAGCCATCAGCTGCATGTTAAACCCACAGGAAAACTTTTCCCCTGAGGAAATGAATGTTCAGGAACAGAGTGAGGGCTCATCTACTCTGACTGAAGTCTGCATTAAGCGTCCCCACCGGCCCTGCACACAAGACCTGAGGGGGCGAAGAAGAAGCTCGGAAGTTGCGGTGTATCGATTCAGCTGCACAAATCATTTTGTTTGTTTCTCTTCAGACCATTTACTTACTGTAAAGGCACAAACATCACATACAGGGACTTTCTAGAGCTGGGCCCCTTTTCACAGCAGTGTTTGCTGCCCTCACACACAACAGCCACTGATTGAGAGGAAGCATATTCTACTAAAAGGCTGAGCCAATCGTGTCACTCCTAAATTCAAATATAGTCATTGGAATCTGCGGAAATTGCATGAAATAAAGATGAAATGCAAAACAGATGCAGTTCCACATCTCTTCTCGCATAGCTTGGCTCCTTTTCCATCCATGTCCCTTACTTCTCTGCATCATGTTACAGCTTCAAACAGGGAACAAACTACATTGAAAACCAGCGGAGCAAGAAGGGTGTCATTTCTGCAAAGCTCAGAGCTGAGGCATAAATTCAATTGAGGTGAAATTCTGTTTGTGGCCTAAAAACAATGAGATGGGGTCTATTAAGTGAAAATGGGGAAACAGTGAGAGTGGAAAAGCTCTTCCAATTGCATTAGGACCGGATCTGCGAGAGCTGGTGCAATAATGGCAAGGGAGGCCGGGTCAGATTACAACAGAATGGTTTAGTGGGCAAGGGAGGTCCACAGAGAGCGAGACAGACAGACTGAGAGGCTAAACAAAAATTATGAAAGATATTGGAAGTACGGAAAATGGAGTGAATGGGAAATAGAGGGAGAAGCAAAGGAGGTTAGAGAGGTTGTGTGCATGTGAGCAACACAGTCAGAGGATGTGCAGAACTTCCAAGCTTAGTGGCTTAATTGTTTAATGTTCATACTTTCATTACTGCAATGTCCGGTTCCTCTCTCTTTACCCACATGTTTCCTGTCAAGCTCTGCTCTGAAAAATATCAAGTATCAGTTCATATCCTGCTATGAGTCACTAATAAAGGCCAAACTTTCTCCTAAGTAGTTTCAGTTAGCTAAACTTGGCCATATTTATAATATTGACGTTGTTATCAAGAAACACTTAAGACAAATGGTCTTCTTGCTACTAAAGGTGTGAGGATTTTAAAGACTTCATTAGCATCTTAGAAGATCTCTCAATAGCAACAGCTTGCATTAGAGACAGGTGAAACAGCACTTTAGGGTGTAGTCACAGGTGATGGGGTTTTGCTATTGCTACATAGCTAGCGTTAGCATTACTTTGCAGCAGCACTGCTTCTTCACCCTGGACACGACAGTCACTCAAGAAAGGGACAAGGCAGTCCTGCCATACGGGAGCTCGCTAGTTCACATGCTAACTTCAGTAGAAGAAAAGAAGTGATAGCGATAGAAACACAACAACAGGGTTACTTTCCCCACTGAAGACAAGTCTGAAGTTTGATGCTGAACTCTAGATGTTTCTTCTAGACGTGTTAACAGCTGTTAAAAGTGAACTATCCAAGTCCGGTCGCTTTTTTTTTTTTTTTACTGTTTTGGTAACCCTCCTCCCTCCCCCCACAGTCATGATTTTTTCTGTGTGTCGGTGAGCTGGGTGTAAGGCAAAGAGCCTCCGTTCTCCCCTTAACAAGTCATCACCATCACAGTTACTTCGCAGCTGTTTAATTAAGGTAAAAAAAAAAAAAAAAACGTGCATAGTTGCTCTTTAATGCTAACGATAGGTATGTAGCAATAGCAAAAGGTGTAAATAGCTTTAAGGTAAAAACAAATTTAAAAATCAACCTTGTGGCTGAAGTAAAAGGTTGTTAGCCTTGTGTTAAGTTACTCTCATAGGCACTAAGTTAAGTGCCTATTAAATGGGGTCTTTGAGCTGCAATTAAAACTAAATTAAACTGAACAAACAAGTCTTTTTGGCCAAGGAGTTTTGTCAGAGTGAGTCAAAGTGATACATTACAGCCAAAGAATCTGAAGAAAATGTCGTCTGGAGGTTAACATACTTCAGTAAAATGTATTTATTAAATATTCAAGCTATTGACAGGCAGAGGCAGTTAGGGGCAGCTGCAATCCAAGGAGACTGCGATCTCATTAAGCTGTTCTGTACGGAGGACCTTGAAAGCACAAAATGGCTCCAACAATGAGGTGAATCCACCTCCACGACACATCCGTCTAGGATGACTCCGGCTTCTCAGTAGGATCCTGATGTCTGGCCTGGCTGCCTCACTGTCTGCTCCCGCGACCGTCCCTGACAGTACAAGTATCCAAGTGCCACTCACTCAGTGTCCTTGCATCTGCCAGGGCATGACACACGCTCATCGATACGTGGAAAGATACACTCTGTGACGGCGGGGGATACTGATTTAATCAAGGCGTTCGATAGTCACCTCACCTGCCAAATAACAATGTGATTGAGGACATTAAATAGCAATAACAGAGTGCCACAGTGTGAAGATGAACTCCCAGGCTGCTGTTTTCAAATTGCCATCTTCATCTCTCAGGAGTTGTAGAGATGAAAAAAACACAATGCTTTAGCTTTGTTGTTGATCTTGAGAATGAAAATATTTCCACAGCGCAATAACAAAAGGGAAAAGAATAATGATCTGTGCTTGTATGGTTTGGTTGCTTAAAGCATCTCAGCTTCACAGTTACTGCTTTGGGAGTTGGTTGTTTTTGACATATTCAGTTGTCCTTCAGGGAAACAATCTTTGTAATTAGACTGTCATTGCAATTAATTACAATGTTTACCATGACAGCCTATAGAGAACATTCTTCCAAGGTTATGCGTGTTTAGTTTCTGTCGTTGGTGACAGAAAAGTTTTTAAAATTAAGATCTGAAAAATATTCCAATCCTGTCTACTGTACCACCTGGGCCTTTATCCACCTTAATGATCCAAACTTATTCTGATTCTCAACAACATTGATTCCCCCTCTTTGCAACAACTTCCTCTAACATAGGATGTTGTTTTCTGGGTGGCGGCTATTATAGGTTGTTTGCTGCCGACCCGTGGGGTTGTGTGGTCTCTCATACTCCTAGCGCTTATCCAAAGTGATTCCGACAGGCACATTAAAATGCAAATTCTTGCCTGTGCACTCTTTGCCATTTTGTCACTTCCTTTCTCCTTGTGTGGCATGTTGAGGGGAAAGGAATTAGAGTGCTGGCCCTGGGGTTGAATATTCAAATGGCCACCTGATTTCCCAACAGAGCAGCAGCAGCCAGGTTTCCATTTACATAGTTCTCCTTCCCCATTTACTGCACATCAACGCCGACTGACTCGACCACAACTACCCACTGGGCCGCTCGCCTAACTTTCAACTCTTTACTTTGTGACGAACATTTGAACAGAGAACTAGCCATTTACATCAGCCATGCTGTGCTTCTTGAAAGAGTCCCATACGCAAAACTTCAGACAGCTGAAAGGGCATGAAGTCATCATCAGAATAATGCTGTGGAAAATAGTTGCTCATTACCACTACTGGGTCTATACGCTGGCTGGTTGAGGTCACTGCTTTCATGCAGCACTGGAGTGGTTACTCAAGTTTGAATGGCCAATTAGATCCAACTCATATATTCTTCCCGGATATGAGCACAATAGGATAATATAAGTAATTAAGCCTATAATGAAGTGGAGCTGACTGTTGCACACTGGGTAAAAGATGCCAACTATCTTACCCTGAAAAAAATTAAATAAATATATATTACTGATGTCTCATTATCTCATTGATTTTGATTTGGTAAAGTTAACATGAAAACAACAAGTAATAACGTTTAAGAGGACGTACACCAACATTCAGTGGTCCTAACACACCACTACCACTGTGGACGCTGTAAGTAAAAGCAGAAGCTGTCTCATAGAGCAGGTAGGGACATAGTCAAGAATTTGATGCATACAAAAATAATGTCTCCACAGTCAGCCAGTCTTCATTATACCAGTCTCTGTCAATGACTGCCCTCTCTTCTTGCATGCCTGAGCTGAATGGCTAATTACCTGGATAAGGTGCACGGGGAGTAGTCGACCACGGAAGCCACCTGTCGGCTGGAGCGCCTCCAAATGACAAACGCCCGCGGGGCTATGCTGCCCGAGTTGAGTCTGTGTTTTCCACTCTGTCGCCTTGCAGCGCACCTCAGCATGGCAGCATCAACCTGGGGAGCAACTGTTGTCTTTACTAATTTACCCAAAATAGCTGCCTGCCTCAGGCTCTTCCATGCTGCCAGTACCGGTGAAGAGCATCTGTTTTGAACTGCAGGGGCAAGCGTAATCACAGTGCGTGGTGGCTCTGGGCATTAGCTCGGCTCCCAGCTAATAATACGGCACATCTGACTGTTCCTGACACATAACACCTTCTGAAAAGCCCCCTCAAAACACATCGTGAAACAAAACAAAAGGCAGAACAAACCAAACCTTCTTTCTAAACTGCTGCCATTCAGAAATATAAGACCTTTAAACCCTAATGTTGTACTGTTGCACTAGTATTTGTGGTCCTCGATAACCAATGATACGGACTACAGCTGGAGTGGAACTTAAAGAAAAAGACTTAGTTGAGTTTAAAGAATATGTATGAATGTGCAGTTTTGTTGTGCCTCAACCTTTCTGAAGTTTCTTCCAACAGGCAAATAGAAACTCTACAAAGGTTGAGAGGAGCACCTGAGACATAAAGCAGGGAGTAAATAAAAACCATCTGCAGCAACTGTTCGGGTTGATGTGTGAATCGAAGGAAATAAATATCATTCCAGAGTTTGTGTGTAGTGTTGATCTTGTGTGTGAAATATGATTCAAATACAATTATAAGCATCCATAGAAAA
>OMNW01019509.1:18574-36260 GCA_900303245.1 Selene dorsalis | reverse complement strand
AAGCATCCATAGAAAACAATGTCTCATTGGTTTTTCAACAGTGCTCGTGTTTCCTTCACCTCAATTGGACTATATAGTTGTGCAAGGGTATTCTTACTGATATCTTTAGAGCCTAAAAGCCTGCTAAAGGCTCAGGGTACATGGTCTAGTGTCACGACTACTGTCAAGCCATATAGGCCCTTCCTTTCTGCACTTAGAGAACCTGTTACTAACATTGCAAGATTTTACTGGAAAAAATGGTAATTTGTGGAGGGTATTGCACTGAAAATGTGTTTGGGTCAGCTAAGAGAAAAAAAAAGGTTTAAAATCCGTCTCTTGAAGGTAGTATTAAGTTACAAAAATACATTTTTAGTGTTTTGTAATCAAACCTAATTGTATAATGTAGGGGTAGCTCTCAGATGAAACGGAACAGCGCCAAAACAAGATTACACCACCATTATGTTTGAAGCACTCACGGATCATTTCAGTGGGGATGGGACGAGGGAAAACATCAGCACTTTGGAGACAGAGGGAATGAGAGTGGGGGGGGGGATTGTTTGGAGATCCTTTATGAAGTGTTTAAGTGTAAACATGTGCACACACATCGACTATGATGGCCTGTGCCTTTGAGACCCTCACCTCATTGGTTAACACACACACACAAACACACACACATACGGATATACAGTCCTCTACCCATCGAGCTGAGAGGCCATTCAAGAGACAGTGTAGGGATTTTTGGAAGCAGGTTGTTGGTGGGGGGAGTGCTGCTTAATGTGGCATCTGTCGCACAACAGTGTGTTCCAGCTGGAACAGAGGACTCAATGCCACTGGGGCCTGGTGTAAAATATACTGTGGAGAAGGTCACTTTCCACGACTCCACTGAACCAGGCCACAGTCCAGACTGCGGCGAGAGCTGGCTTCCAGCGATGCGCTTACAAACACAAATAACGGAGGAAATCTCAGAGGGAAATAATCCACACCAGGCAGCAGGACTTCGATGCCAGATATGACATAAAAGATGTTTATGAAGACATAAAAACACACTGGCAGGTGACATACAGCGTGCAATCCTGAGTGAATTTAAAACTAGTCAGAGTGAGGTGAGGAGTGTTTTAGAGGGTTTGACTGCGCACAAATCTGAGAGATCAACAGGCTATACTTTAGTAGGAAGAGCACAGCAGTAATTTATAACATTAAGTGATGGATTTATTCCATTTTGATGTGTCGTTTCAAAGGTACAAGTGTTGCACGCTGACAAGTTGGCCGGCCTTAATGGAATCATTAAAGATCCCATATTGTGTAACATGTCGTTCAAGTCTTTTTTGATTATAAAGCAACTATAAAAGTAGCACTCCCCTGACAGCCTATGAATCCAGAGGATAAACTTGAGGAAATCAGAACTGAAGCATGTTTGATACTGTGATCAGAGTTTGCTCTATCACATTAACACAGGCACATTCCACACAGACAAAGTTAGAAAACGTCTCATTAGCTTTCTAGATGCAGGAGAGAAGCAGTTTTGCCAAAGACAGACTACAAATTCTGCAGGAAATCAAATTCACGCAAATAAGCTGAAGTACCTGGATTCACAGGTGTTGAAAAGGTTTGTGACACAGATGCCCATTCAGCACTCTGCATGTTAAACTGAGAATTGGTTAGATAGCATTTCCTCAGTTATCCTCAGGGGGAATCAAGACAAATTTTTTTTTTTTTTAATCTCTTATCAAGCAGCAGGTTGCATCTTCAAAGTTATTTTAATGATCTCTCAGTTGTCTACTTTCTGCTCCAAATGATAAAATGTTTGCCTGAGGGGCACAACTATGAAATTCCTTGCAAAAATATTATGAGATCCTGCTGAAGTATAACTTTTTTTTTTCTTCCTATTAAATTTTCTCAGTGCTGGCTGGCACCACCAAGGCTTGTGACAACAGTGTGGTGGCAGAGAAGAACAAAGCCTCCAGTAACATTGGATTTCAACTTTTGGGTTTTGCATCGGCCAATAGTTTTTTGTCATTTTGGGCAAATAGTAAGCCAGAAATTTACTGTGTGGTCTGAATAATACCTTTGAATAAGAAAATCATTGATTGAAAACAGCTTTAAAAAACCCTTCATGTTTGTGTACAAAGGTATGAGACTCATTCAGGAAGTTAGTGGTTAGAATAGGTTAGTGGGGAATATAGGCCCATGTGGTTTTATTAGTATTTTTAAAGTAAATGGATTATATGATCACAGAGATCAGGCTCAGAACCAAAGAATTAATTGCTCAAAGATAATTTCCCTCATATCCTGAGAAATTTCCAGGGGCTGGCTTTTTGTCGGTCTCCATCAGTGATTTTATCACTGAAGCACATTTTGACTTTGTCTTTTGGCAGAATACGAATGCCTCCTGATCACTCATATTCAATTCAACATCCCTATTGGATTAATTTGCTTGTTATTACCTCCACGCTTCTGACCTCAGTTGTGAACAAATTTGTGAGAAGCTTGAAATGTTACCACTAATGGGATCTCTAATCTTCCATTATTAATGTTGAATGTGCTGAATGCAAAACATTTGTCTCAGCTACCATCCTACTTATGGGTTGTGTGTAGGTTTAAGTTAATTTTACATATGTAATATATATGCTGTATGTAAACCCCTTATGAAATCACAAAGTCCTTGGCAGAAATGTACTATTAAAAAACAACATTGTTACAGAAAAAGAGACAAAGAGGACCATCAGAACCGGTACCAGGACCAGAGCCATAGAACCCGGACGTTATCGGAACCGGAATCCGAACCCGAACCGGAACCCGAACCGGGATCGGGACCGGAATCCGAAGCCGAACCGGACCCGAACTGGGACCGGGATTAGATCCGGGATCTGGAACCGGAACCGGGAGTAGGACCGGGACCGGAACCCGAAGCGGGACCGGGATCGGGACCGGGATTAGATCCGGGATCTGGACTGGGACCAGAATACGGACCGGAAACTGATATGTTCCGACGCTTCTGACGACATCTGCTGTATTTGACTTTACATGGCTTTGAACTCTGGCTAATTTCCTTTAAAAATATCAGTGTGGATGCTGACTGACAGTAAGGGGACAACTGAAGGACGATTTCTGCATATGTTCTATTGTGTCTTTCTTGTTAACATCAGAATATGTCTATCTATTCTAACCATCCATCTTCTAAACTACTTAGCCTGCTCAGGGTCATGCCAAACGAAATGTATGTCAGAGAAAAAGAAACATATATTGTTATCAATTTCAAACTCATTTCAGGTTTTCTGAAGATGAACTTTCCCTTAAAGGAATAACATTGAGTTTATTGAGTTGAGTTCACAACATATAACTGGCTCCATTACTTCAGACCTGATCTGAAGACTCATTTCTTCCAGAATAAAATAGTTTATTCACGCTCTTATATGTTTGAGTTTCATCTTGTCAGAGAAATTGCTTACAAGGTGGAGACAATTTCTCTGGTACCTTTGTTTGCAGGTCTTGAGTCTCGTTTTGAGTTTATCTGGAGTGGACCTAAGTGAGGCCTCAGATAGATAGAGCAGAGGTGAAGTGATAGTAGTCCAGGTTGTATGAATGAGGACACGCTGTATGTAATGTACTCAACTCAACTAGTGTCTGAAAGATTCATTTGCGCCTTAAAGTGTTCAGGAAAATGGAAAGTGACAAACTCCATTTCCAGAGAAAACTCAGCTACAAAATGGACCATAAAGTGATAGATCAATAGGTTATATGACGTGTGTGTGTGTGTCTGATACTCATGCATAGTCAGCAGCAGATTGAGATCGGTGTTCTGTCAATTTAGAGAAGCAGCTGGGAGCACTGGCACAGGAGCTGAGCTGCTGCATTCCTACCAACAAGCGCCACTACATTCAGCTCTCTGACCCAAGAAGTCAATCTGTGGCATTACACAGTTTGTGCTTAATGTCAAGACACAGTTTGATGTTGCTGATGGATTCTGGAAGTCACAGACACAAGCTGTGGATCAGAGTAAACCACCGGTTGCGATATGTGAACTCTTCAAATACTTGATTATTGAAGCCATCCAGATATCTAGCATGCTAAATCCCTGGCCGATAGCAACCAAAGGCAGCACAGGACACGGATGATGGGTTATAGTGTGTGACTCAGGCATGTACTATGATCTCCTTATGACTTCATGGCTGCACAATGATGCGTTAGTAAGTTGTGTAGTGTGAGCTGTGAGCTTTGAGGTCATATAGTCTGAACTTTACCTGCACTTGTGCCATTTGAACACAATGGTTCAATGGCTGAGTATCACTTTAATGTAGCTCCTGACTTATTTTACTCTGTATTCAAAGCTAATCACATCGTTGATACTTTTATGTTTAGTTTTTCCAATAGTGCTTTAAAAGCAATCAAAATTGTTTTTAAATTATAGACAATAATCAAAATGCGTTTTACAAACGTGTAACTCTTCCTTTAATTGCTGGTATGCTTTTAGTGTGTGATGACCTTCACTTTAGTGGTCAATAATGGGAGCACTTGTTTGGGGGATACTTATTTTAGCCCTGTGGTTATATAATGCCACTTTTATTGCCACACCACACGGCTCACAATACTTAGTAACGAATGATGCTTCTGCAAAAGCAATAATCTCAGCTCTCAAATGATAACTATCCTTCAACGGGCTGGGAACGCAAGGGAAATGGGTGAGACCTTCACAAACCACTTAATCTTTTCCAGATCATTTACTCGGATCCCAAATATCAAAGTGAAACCGTCTGACACCAGAAATTATACAAAACAACCTGCATTTACCATTACATTTTGTTCATCCCTGTGTGCAATGAAGTAGAAGATCAATAAACAGCCAAAACAGGCTGGAGTGTCTAAATGCTATTCTTTTTTTAAAAAAAATAATTGGTTGCATAAAAGTATCGAGCATCACAAACAAACAAATCTAAAAAGCAAAAAAAACTAAACAAGCAGCATTTAGTATGTTGTTGTTGCCATGAACCTCTGAAGCTGAATTTAATCAGATTTTTAGCTCAAGTGAAATTCCTCTTTAATTCAAAGACTGTTGGACACACACTCACACACACACGCTTTTGATGGGAATCACTGATTTTACTTGGCAATTTCAACCAAAGCAGCAGGGCCTCTATATCAAAGGGACAAGTGATCTTGGAGGAAGATCACGGTGTAACTACCATGTTGGTGCAATCTAAATCAAGGGCAACTAAATCAAGTGTGTGAGGGTGTATGTGGCCAAAGATGAGTGGCAACTACTATTTCATGTGATCAGTGGAGTAAAAAAAAAAAAGTCGCTGGAGCACATAAGTGTGTCTCTCAGAGAAGATATTTAAGAACAATTTCTTAGTTTAAAATATTGTTTCATACTTTGTTGAGTAAAGGAAGCAAGATGGGAGAGCTTTGCATCCGACAAGCGCACCATGAAGTTGAGTTTAAAACTCACTAAAGAATGCTCGCGTGCCTCGTCCCTGTGCTGCCAGCATGTCCACAGCCGTGGCCACCTTCGTCACCATCACACCTGACTGATGGGTCTGTTTCCACCGAATTGTTGTGCACAGCTGCAGAACTGCTGGGAGCACTGACAGCTGGATGGACAGCTGTTCCGTGAGAACATCGTCCTTGTGCACGTCCACGTTTTACGTGATGGGCCGGTCAAAACGGCGAGTCAGCTCAGAGGTGAACAGGTCGACTGCGTGTCGTTGCTTCCACCGATTAGACGCATTTCCAATTACTTTAACAGCGAGTATTCAGGGTGGATGCACGGACCAAGGTATTATTAAACGTTCAAAGATACATCTGGACCTCACTTGATCATCTGTAACATCTGCAGCCTGAAATGTCCCTGGTGAGGCACCTGTGGACAGAAGCACCTGAGCCACAAAAAGACTGACAGACACTTCCTCTCCAAAGAAAACACTGAACTGTCACCATTACCTGCAACAATTGTGATTTTTTTTTTTTTTTTTTTTTGCCTTTTGTGTTTCCACCCATTCTGATTGTGATTTCATCCTCAGCGCTGTCGACAGCTCTGAAAAGATCAAACAACTTCAAACAACTTTATTGCACCAGTTCTGGCTGTCCAGTGAACAGGACTGAGAGATTTTTAGCCACTGATGTTAAAGAGTCTTTTTTTTTCAAGGTTACTGAACTAAACCCAAGGTAGTTACTGTGACTGGCTCAGTGCATTGATGCTGCTCTTCATGTCTTTAATTCATTTAGTTACACCTGATGTTTGTACTTGTAGAACAGAAGTGTCATCATATATTTATCGTCTCATTTTACCAGTGTCATCTGAGCAGCATGAGATTTCTTCATGCCTATTTTACATGCAGACAACAAAGGTATGATTATAAGTTGCATCCACAGTAATTACATAATACTTTTCACTCCTTTTTATTTCAGTTAAGGGACCAATTAGAGATGTATGAGTAGACTGATTGTCTTGTATGATGCATATTTCCCAGTAAGCATAAAGCTTTTTCACTGTGTTTTTTCTTTCTTTCTCTCAGCCAGCAGTTCGACAAGCTTTAGAAAATTGCTCTCCTTATCCGTATTCCCCCTGATTGCAAGTCCTTGTCAGGTTGAAAACTGCAGACAGTGTAGTTATGGCATCATCCCATCCCATTTTCGTCTCTCCTGCTCAATATGCTCTTGTTTGACAAGCTGAATATTGACTTGTGATTGATTGAACCAAGCACACTTTTTGTAAAAGTGGGGCTTGACACTGTCACTTTTTTCCCCACTTATGAATTGTGGGTGTTACAAATCTGTCATATCCACATTTGGGAAAAGGTACAGGCTGTTTGACTGCAGCAAATCTACACATTAACGACTCGATTGACAAATCATACAACAATTAAGTTTTCTATGGCTAAATTATCCTAGTGGTTTTCATCTGGGATGAAAGGATCAAACTCCAACAGAGTTGCAAACATCATTGTAACTCTGAAATGTTTTCAGAACACTGTAAAACTCGATGTCAAACTGTTTGACAAAACCAATTTCTTCAAACCATTAAAGTTTATTAACTTGAACAATTAAACTATAAAATTTTCTTTGATTCAAGTAACTTTGTTATGTATTAATTGAAAATAGCATTCACTCAGTTAATTACACAAACTAATTACGATGGAAAACATATTAGAAATGTGTTAATTGAATTGGTCTGAATTAAAAACACTAATTTCAATGAATCTTCGTTACACAAATGTCACCACCTTAGTTAAAATTACCGAGTTTTCTTCTGCTCATATAAATTATTACATTCTAGTTTTGACAACTTGTAGCTACTCACTTCATTTGAGGAAACCGATTGCCTTAAACCATTTAAGTTGTATTTCATGTTACGGGTCCCAAGGATGGAGGACCACAATAACAAATATAGTGCCTGTATAAAGCAGGTGAAGCAGAGGAGTGAAAATGCAGTCTGTGTTGTTAGCTTTTCCAGAATGTATCGGTCTGATGTATTAACTCACATGTATTATAACCACAGTTACATAAACACAATACTTTTCTGTTCCTAATCCCATTTCACTTAGGTCAACATACTCTTTTAGTCATTTCCATGTCGTTTCTATCACATTCACGTCTACTCTTATCTCTTCTGTTCACAAATCAATACACTCACTCAGTATAAACCAACTCAGCACGCACCATACAGTCTCCACAGTCTTTCATGCACCTATACATGTGATGAACTACATACTCTCCCTCTGTACAAAGCTCAGAATCTATGAAGGATAAAGTTCTTGTAGCTAACTGCCGCTCCGCCGTGCACAAAATGGCGGCCTCGCGGTAAACTTTTCTACTAGTCGCGGTTATTTTTAACATAAAAAAAACAACTCAAACATCACTCAAACTCCATAAAACATTAGTGGTAATCATAACTACCCATCATATGTAACATTTCATGGTGCTTTGTCCGTTTACTGACCTGTATAAAGCAGGTGAAGCAGAGGAGTGGAAACGAAGTCCGTGTTGTTAGCTTTTCCAGAATCTGCATCTGAGGAAACGGGGGAGGCGCCGCCCCTTTACCTGTTCCCAGAGCAACACGTCCCAACACATAAGTTCCCCCTCTCGCACTTTTAACGTAGATGTCACATAAGCACCCAAATGATTTGTATGAAATCTTAAATAACAAATAAATAACTATAAACAAAATAATTACAGTACACAAATCTTAATTGTGGTTGACATATTTTTGGGAGTACCACACTAACACAATACAAACTTAAGGTATGTGACACAACTTAAAACATTTATTGAGCTGATTGCTGAACACTCATATCTGGGCACAAAACATTTTAATCTGAAAACATTTCAATGTTGACAGTTCTCAAGGGAAGGTTTACTGCTCTCCTCTTACCTTTGTTTCTCTTTAACCTATTGATGAGATTTTCAGCAAAAGAAAACAGACTTAGCCTTCAGTGGACTTCACTCTCACGTTAATATCTCTATGTATTTAACTGATGTGATAATGTCCTTTTTGAGGGTATAAGATTTGAGTATTCTTCCTGTTTTATGTTCGTCTTGTATGTTAGCTCATGTCTCAGAGAGGACAGAGATGACTGAGACAGGAACAGTATATCTGTGACATAAAAAGAATGTGGACCAGGTGCGGAGAGTGGTGGGGCCAATGCCAACATGGCCCCATTGACGTAAACAGCTTATTGACTCACGTAATTTGTAAGATGAGGTTTGTTTTTCCTGCATCCTTTCAAAGCCACTAAATTCAGCAGCCAGATGAGAGCCTGTTGACTTCGCTCAGACAACGCTGACTGAATACAGAAAGCACCAGCATTCGTTTATATTGTTCCAAAATGTCAGAACAAATATTTTGTGGTACAGACCCAATTTAAGTGTTGTCTTTGTATCACACAGAACATAATGACTAAGGGACATCATCATTTTTCTGCTGCCAGTTACAGTTTCAACGAGTGAAATAAAAAACCTGCACACCACTGCCGTCTATGTTTTTTTTGTTTTTTTTTAACAAAGGTAGACTGACAACAAGAGAGGGAGAGTTTTCCTTTAGGAGGAAACGTCTGCAGCCATCTGCAGCCATAATTTACTCTTTGGGACTTTGTGGTTCTATGTTTTGTCTGGGAGACTGAGTCGAGGCACATCTTGTCGTCTGGAATTAGCCTTCGTTTTATATCACCTGTTCAAGTGGTAATTAATTATGCTGACAAAGTAAGTGGTGTAAAGGCTGCCAGCCAAAAGACAAGTCTTATAGAATTTCCTATAAAATTTGTTCAAAACAGAAGAGAGTACATTGAATTCTCCTTCCACTTCCCTTGGGTGAGAAACAAAGCTTGGTGTTAAAGTTGGTCTTGGCTGTGAAAATGCAGTGAAAGCAGCCCCGGCTAATCCCGGGGAGAACCGTTGTGACGCTAATGATACGCCGCGTGTATTTGTTCTGTCTGGTCCTACTGACCCTGACTCACTCTTATCAGGCTTTAAGGAAGCTGAGGATTACATCAGCTTTGTTTGTTTGCTGGAAGGGGAGAATGCAAGGTACAGAGACCGTGTTCTCGGAGAGGAGCACAAGGGCATCTCTCAGAGATGTCTGACAAACAGACAGAGCACACTTCTTCTTCCCTTAAAAACATAGATTTTTCAGTGCCTGTCCACTTTGTTGTTGTATCCATCCTTAAGCAGGAATTGAATTAGTCTCTACATGTCAAACTTGTGTAAATTATTAAAGAGCATTGACCACAAATGTATGATGTTGTTTTGCAAAATGCATTGAAATGCATGTGCACCAGGCTTCATTTTGAGGAAATGTCGCTTATTCTAATTTGATGTTGGTGCTAAACTGGTCTAATCTGCCACAAACATCCAAATGCTCTGTTCTTATTGAACGTGGTGCTGGCAGCATTATGGATGTTACACTGGAGTTTCTTTGGAATGAGATAACTGATACGAAATAATGCAAAGCTGATGAAGCGCACTGATGAGGTCTGCATCAGGGGGTTTACTTGTTTAATCTAATGTTTTGTTGTGTTGGCTTGTCTGTGAATAGCCCCACAACATAACCACAACACAATACCACAACTGAAGGAGTACATTTTATGTGAAATACCACCCTTTAAAGCTACTTAAAATGTTTTTTTATTAAAGGTTTACATATAGAAACAAAACAAAGGGACACAAAAGCTTTATTAAGATGAAATACAGAATTTTATTTACACTTATTTGAGTAGATACAAAGTTAATTTTAACCAGAACGGTCAGCAGATGGTATTTACTGGGTTACTGCTACTGTATGAACACCTGTTATTTCAATTTGTGTAAACATTTTTTTGTCTTAGTTTTTATTAATTCCTTTATTATTCCCATTAATTATAATAAATTCTGACTTCATTTAGTGACTATCATCATATCACCTATTAACTATGTATGCTCTGTAACCTGAACCTTTTACCTGTAATCAGACAAGCTCTGCTTGGCTGCTCTCATAGGCAGCACAGGCAAATGGTCCGGGTGCCAGAGTTCTGTATGGGTGCATAATAACCCATAGGAAATAAGTGAATGCGGATGATGTTCACTTGTGTTTCTGCCTGCTCAGACCAACTGTTTGGCACACGCTCACAAGCCTCTTTCAAAAGAGTGTGTACAGTTGGCACAGTGCAAAAGATCACGCAGGCAGCATTGCATTCATTCTTTTCTCCCCTTTATTTTCCCAAGCCAGGAAGTATGATTTTTACCTGTGGTGGTAAATTACAGGTACAAACACAGTAAAAAGCTTTTGCCACTGTTCCTGCCAATGGCTTGTAATAATCGGTCAGTGTTACCTCAGTTGACGACTAGATGCTTTCTTCTTTTTTTTCCTTTTGGCCGACATAAGGTGAGTGGCTTCCATCCACAGTCTGTCTTAAGTGTGTATCACAGGCGTGTTTGAAATGCATCAGAGCTTCCCATCCATCTGAGTTTTAAGATGTCTCCATGGAGATGATTGACGACGTCTCTGTAGTGAGGCTCCGGGTGAACAGATTAGATCACACATCTCATCTCTTTCTCTTTCTCATACTCTTTCTCTGTCATAGTCTCTCACTCATCTCTCCCTCCTTCCCTCTCTCTCTCACTTGTGCCCTGCAACATACACAAACAGGTGCAACACTCACAGTGCATATCCAAACATTTTCATCACTTTTTCCCCCTGCTCCTTTCATCTTCATGGTAGTAGCAAAAGGTGCACAGAAAAAAAAGAAAAAAAAAAGGAAGCAGTCTCAGACAGAGCCTGAGCGACTCTTCAAGGTTCCTGTGAAGATCGGAAATGAGACTCTGCAGGATGAATTTGGAGTCTACAAATCTTTAAAAGGACTGGGACAAGGATTCAAATTAGGAGGTCTGTCCTTTCTGATTAAGACTGGGACCCCCTAAAAGAGGCAATTTTGGTGTTGAAATATTGATAATGTGCATTTTATCTGTAATTATAAACATGACAATATATAATTACCAAGTCATTTCGACACCCTTAAGTGGGCCGACTTTCATTCACCCGCCTGGCTCACAACCTCAAGTCTCTCCTGTACGCTGTGAATGTAAATTGACACACTGCAGGTACATGTGAGAAGCAGAAACTATTTATAGTCCGTCTAATACACTTTATTTCTTATTTCCAGAATTTCTGGATCAAATTGTGTCAAGAATCTACAGATAAATGCTAATGTTGTTTAGTTAAGCAACTTTATATTTAACTTTAGCATTAGCTTATAGCTACCTGAGAGTGCGCATTTCATTTCCAGTCTTGGCTTGGTGTTTCATCACTAATGGCTGTGGTGGTTTAGTTTCTGTAACAGAACAACTGACATTGTTCTCAAAGAGAGATTAAGGACTTTTACCTGGTTGGGTAACCTTTACAACATTTAATGTCTGCTGCTAAAGTTAAGTAACTGCAGTAGTTGAAAGTTGCACAAGTACAGTATTTCCATTTTATGCTACTTCACACTAACACTGCTACACTTACTACACTTAGGGAAAAAAAATGCACTTTTTATTGCAGTACATTTATTTGACAGCTCTAGTTGAACAGGCCAGACACTTCAGTTCACTGAAGCATGCGCCAGTGCTGTACTGAGTCCCCTATTGCCCCCAAGAAAAAGTTGACCCCTGATTGTCACTGTATAATTGGCGCTCCGGCTGAGATAGTGCAATTCAAAGATACCAAAGCCTTTTGTTTTACTATTCATCAGAGAAAATAACCACAAAAATGTCCTCTAATCCTCTGGACCTAGTCAATAAGTGCTGAATGATTTGCTATTTCTCAACTGTGAAAACAGATGCTAATGTGGGCTTTGACATGAAGGTGGAAGGTGAACGAGGAAACAATGCAATCACAAAAGCTTTGACTCTGTGTATGTGTAGTAGTGGAGAGACGTACTCTCTAAGAGACAGAGGAACTGCCACAGGCTGAATTCAAGGCCACTTTCACCATCAACCTCGAGGAATTTCAGCAATTTAGCATTTCTAAAACATTTCACAGTCTTGGCACTCAACAATGGCTGGAAGCTACGAAGAACCTTGATTCTGCTATCATGTCCCTCTGTCATGTCATTTCATTAGTGTAATGACCCATCGATTTAACGTTTATGCAACAAATTGTATTGAGGCTGGCTCTGGTCCAAGTCAATCACGGGCAGGGCCGGCTGTGCATCTTGGCAAAAGAAGGTGATTAAACTGACTTGGACGATGAGCAATGAAAATTACTGTTTCCCCAACCTGACAAACAAGATGGGACCTGCTACTACCACACCTGACCGGGTTTTCTCTATTCTTACCTTGGTGCCCCTCAGGACTGGGAGGAGACAGGTGGGTGCGTGTGGCCCAGGTTTTTAGCACATTCACCCATGCGAGGAACACGCCAGAGAAATGTGCATGTTCAGCACTGCAGCAACAGATGGACTTGGCAACATAGGTGATGATTGCAGTGTGTTCACGCTGCATCACTATGAGGAGAGGAACAGTTTGAAATCCTGCTCAACTTCTAACGTGAGTTTACTGTTATTGAAGTAGACTTGGCAGTTGCTGGACAGTTTTACAGTAACGTGCATGAAAAAAACAAATCCTCATTACCCAGGCCCACTTTATTCCCTCCCTTGACATTCAACACACATGTCTCATGGCTGCATTGAATGATCTACATTCAGCATCTTGCCTATTGTTACCTGTGATGCACACGAACTAGCAAAAAAAGACAGAGAACAGACCTGACGACAGTTGTATTGACATAACACTGTTAACATTACATGAAGCTGACACCGTCCTCTGTAGTTGTTAATGTCTTTGCAGGATCAGTCACAGGCATGAAAAAATATAAATGGTTAAGAATATATTTCTTAACCATTTTAGCGGCTGCATGTGGAGATCGAGGCATTTCAGTGACATTTTCTGTCAAAATAAAAAAATAATTAATTTAGAATGAAAAGAGATGGAACACTGGAGAAACCTACAAACTGTAAACAAAGAGAGAGAGGGTTAGCAGTTCAGCGATGCAGCCTCCAAACACACACACACGCAATGCAGGGAGTGTGTTCCTAGCGTCATTGTCAGAACAGGACTTTTGTAGTGGCACATGGAGGTGAAGGCCACGTGTTTGGTTGTGTTCACCAATGTGTGTGTGTGGTGTTGTTTGAGTGTTCTTCTAAAACATCATTTTTTATACCCCCTCCCATCTCTTCCTATTGTGATGGTCAAATAAAGAAGATATTAGCGGGTATATTAGATATGATTTATTCAGAGCCTTTACTCTTTGATGAATGTTTAACCTTTACTCAGGCATGTTGTTTGTCACCACATCAGGTGAGAATGGCAGGTAGCCACAGAGACATGCCTGTCTCTGTGCTGCAGCAACAACAAGACCCCCAAAAAGAAAAAGAGATTGCCGTTTGTCCCCATTCATCTAACACACTGCTCCCACTTTAACATATTGGCATTTCTGAGGTGCTTTGCGGTAATTGTCAGCCACATGGCGGCTCCTCGTTTGTTTCACTGACATTTTGCCTTTGGTTGATTGTGTATTTAACAGGGGAAGGAAAGCAAAATTAATTGGAGAGAAGCCCTAATCTGTCTGCTTGAAATGTCACCCCTGTATTGTGCTGCCTAGGCTGACACAGTGGCACATAAGAGGCAGCGACGCACGGGAGAGAGAATTACAGAAATCTGGTGGAACAGAGAAATAGAAAAGAAATGATAGAAACAGGATAGAATACAAAAGAAAGAGAAACACAACCTATACATCATTCTGAAAAATCAATCATGCTAAAAAGTACCATACCCTGCAAACCCAGTGGGATTTGACCTCAATATCACCATGCAACATGCCGGTACATTGCAAATGACTCAACACTAATGTTGAGGGCTCTTTCATTGTGTCTCTGAGCTCTGATGATGAAAAAAAAAATCTATTTACACAACACTACCTTTTCTACATTTCCACACTCACTCCCTTGATCTCTTATCTATCAGGTGATTATCATTTAACATTCTACACAAGAAAGTTTTAGCAGAGTTGACCTCCACAGCTGAAGTTCAGAACCAACAAACATTTTTGACATGTTTTACCAGAATGTGTGTACCGTAGCTTTAACCGTTGTCAACTTTGAACTCTGGCTTTGCATTGATTAAGAAATGTGTTTCAAAATAAAACACGAGAAAAAAGAAAATGTTGGTATTTTCAACCATTTCAATGTGGCCATTCTGACTGATGTGTCCCGCTAACTTTGCACCTGTTGACTCCATTTCAGAGACCCAGGAGAGGCACCGTATACAAAACAACACATAAAAAATAAAACAGCAAACACAAAAACTCGCCCTCTGGGTGAACTGTGGCTAACTTGAGGGACAAACAACTGGCTAAGCCTTAAAATGCTTGTTTACAGTAGAGACATGCCTCCTTTGTGTACATACACAAAGAAGAGGGTTATTGCACATTCACTGCATGGGCATCCACTTCACTTAATCATGACTGTTGAAATCTTCTGATAACTTTTTTTTTTTTTTTTAAATACTTTTATCATGTTCCTGTTTATTTTCCAACTAATTTCATTTCTTCCTTATTTCACCTATCCACTAGTTATCACTGTTTGTGGCTCCTGCATGTCCACAGCCTGACCTATTTACAGTACCTGCATACACAACTGATCTCTTTTAGCCTTAGTGTCTAAACAGTAATGGACACCTTGATCCGCTGACTCTCTTGTTTGGTACATTTGTCCTACATTTACAGTATGAGTACTACACCTGATACACCAGTGCTTGGAGATCAGTAATTTGTTTACATTCTCAAACACAACTGCTCCATATCTACTTCCTGGTGTCTCAGCACAGAAACAGTGACCAAATTTGCAAGTCAGTTAAATAAGTTGCTGTTGTATCATGAGTGTAATAAAGAACAATGTGAGAATTTGAGACAATAGTGTCTAAGATCTAAGTAGTGATTTGAAGAGCATGTTAACTGTGAAGTTTCCTTCAAGTTTGCAGATTGGAAATCTGATCATAAACCTCCGCACAATAGCTCAACCTCTGCTGGCTACCCTTTCTCCGTCTCACTGGTCGACATGTGAGCCATTCACTGGCTTAAACCACTCCACATGCAGGGCAGTCACCGAATGTCCTCTTTAAATTAGCTCAGTTCTGAATCCGATGGATGTGTCCACACCCTGTATATCAGGTTCATTAGGCCTACAAGAGGGAAGTCATTGTATTATTTTCTTGTGACATGACATTAAAAGAAGGAAAGCATTCGTTGTTGTTGGGAGTGCACTGAATAACTTTTTTCCAAATGACCTCAGACGAATGTGTTGATAAGGGATGTCGTCCAGTTGCATCATGATTGTCAAAGCATTTTAATTAATAACGAGTCTCTATTATTAGAGGCATTGAACTGAATACACCTTTTGTCCTTGTTAGTGAGTCATCACTGAAAGCTTTGTTTAAAGTTTTCCATGACTTCAGATGAGTCTGCATCAAAAGTATTTCTCCACATATAGTCAAGTGTACATAGTTTTATCTTTATTATGGTGAAAATTATGATTATTTTTACATAACTCAAAACAACCTCTCGCCTATAAATAGGCTATGCAACATCTAAATACTGTGTCATTCTGCTCAATCAGAGTCAGATAAGCATCATCTAAACAAACCTCTGCAGATCAAAATCTCATTCATTCTCTCATTTATTCACAAATGTGTCAAACTGTTCTTATTATAAACGTTTTCTTTCTAGTTGGTTTTATGGAAATAGTGTAATGTTAAATAGCTTGTGGACAGAGAACTAAAGAAAACATCATCCAATGAAATGGACTCAGAGTGAGTATTTTTCAACTCAGACTAGAGAAAAACCACTCAGCCCGGCTCAAGCAGTGTAGTGAAGGATGCTGAAAATCAACAAAGCCGTGGTCCTGATCTCCGAGTTATAGGTTCTGCAGGAAAAAAAATAAAAGGAACAACACAATAGTAAAAAAAAAAAAATACTGATACTAATTCAAGTGTTTATATATGAATTGGTTTTTGTAAGGATGGAAAATCTCCACTATGGTGTAATTTCTAAAGGACACAAACGAACACGTATTCACCTCCTACATGTCGAGGTTATGTGTTTGTGCGACTGACACTCATGTTAGCAGGAAATTACTTTTCTGTTGGTCTGATATCACAACAGCCAGTGAGTGTAAGAGGAAGTGTAAGATGATTTGTAAGGACTTACAGACAAAGAAGCGGAGGCACATGCCGCACATAGCGACAACACTGGAGATCTGGAGCGCCCTGCCACACTCCGGGCTCATCAGACAGTCCCTTGTCTTCAAGCAGCACTTGGGGCAGCTGCTCTCCGAGCTTTCTTTCCTCTCTGTCTCGTGTTTCTGTGGCTGTGTTTGGCGTATGTCGGCGTGCTTTTCATCCCACACCTCGCTCTCACCTCTCCCCATGATGTTTTTGTTGTTGTTGTTTTTTGTGGACTGTAATAGTTTGAGGACAGATGGATTGGATCTGTGAAGAAAAAGGCAAGAATGTAATGGCATGTGTGCATGAGTGTGTTTGTGTGTGTGTGTGTGTGTGTGTATGTGTGTGTTTATGAGTGTGTGTGCGCCACAGCTTCACTACAGCTGAATTTTCACAGTTTGCAGTTTGTGCCCACGCTCTCAGGCTTCCACAATACAGGCTTTGTTTACAATAACAATGTCATTATGTCCAATGTCATAATGCTGTGATTTTGTTTTGTTTGCTGAGACTTGGCAGTCAGTGAATGCAGTGATTCAACCTCTGTTCGTCGCACTTACGAGGGTGTGTGTTGTTAGCAGGTCTGTCTTACTTTGAATGTTTGCAGCTGCCCAGGTAAGATTCCTGCCTCCGAGACTTCCTTGTAACTCACAATGATCATAATCTTAACAAACATAGAGCAATGGCAAGGTAGCACAATGTGAATGAGAAATAAACTCTACTTGACAGGCCACTGCAGCCTTGAATCTATTGAGTCTATTCAGGTATCTGTGCATTAGTTTGTACTTTTAAAACACAACTCCCGAGTTTCATTAAAGACGAATCATCCCCCCACAAGTGTGAAGCATTAACACCAGGCTCTAAACTTGAGACCATTTATGAAGACTTTATTGAGTGAAGTCACATTGATTTGACAGATTAACAATTCTTCCACACTGATGATCATTTCTCCTGCCAGGAGCTGAGCCTGCCACCCCCCACTCCC
>OMNW01019509.1:7629-18554 GCA_900303245.1 Selene dorsalis | reverse complement strand
CCCCACTCCCACACCCCTCTCTGTTTTAACTGTCAAATACAATTGCTCCCCACAGACATTATCAGATATTAAGTGATAACCCTGATGGTGATAAAACATCTTATCTGTGCCATCCGGTGGCTCCCCATTTATTACCACTGACACTAAATTAGATTGCTGGCATCTGGGGGGTATACTGGCATTCTGAGTGCACCTTTCCATCTCATGCTGCTTTCAAAACTCCATTGGTTTTCAATCATAAGTAATGAAATTCCATCACCCTCCTCTGCCGTGAAGGCGTCTTGGAAAGGAAGTGAGAGAGGGCCATTAAGAGTAGAGAAAACGAGTAATGGTCTTACCCTTTGCTTTTAGGAGTCGCTCCTCTGTCAGTTTGTATCTATTCTTCTTCTTCTTTTTTCCCCGTAGAGTTCAGTGAAAACACACACAGCTTCACACTCACTCCTTTCTCACTGTTATGAGTTGTGTTGTTGGTGTTAAATGTTCCCGGCTCACCTGAGCAGAGCAGGGTGTGCCTTCAGGTTTTACAGGTTTGACCAAATGGACCGCCCATGATCTGAATGGTTTCACTTACACAGCCCATTCGAATTTGTGCAGTGTCGTAAAATGTGTCATCAGTAAACACAGGGCTCAACCCGCCTATAACATTTAATTCACTTTAAACTCCAGTCACTCCCAGAAAAACTGACAGGGTGTTTACGTAACGAGGAACAGACAGCAACCTAATCTACGTCAATCACGAGTTTCGACGCTGTTTAAAGTTTGTTGTCATGTTTGGAAACACATGTGTTTTTAATTATGATCATTTTTTTCATAAATAAAACAAAATCCTAATAGATAGATAGATAGATAATTAGATAGGCTCTCGCTCTGTATAATTTCAGTTCTCCATTTGCATAATCCCTTCAATTAATTAATCTCTACGCAGTAATAATGCCTTCTAATAGTCAGTAACTAATACATTTCATCTCAGTTGACAGAATATATTCCACAAATGTGTTTCTCAGTGCTGCTTTGGAAATGCAATCAAGTTTTAATAAATAATTACATGGAATAATTAATTGATTAGACAGCACATTCCATTACATCATGAACAATGATGAATCAAGGAGAGCAGTTTATGGAAGCAATTAAAGCACAAACAATTTGAAAATATTCAAAGAACTGCATTCAGTTAACCAACAGCAATACTTACCGAGCTGTTCATCATCAGCGTAAAAAGCACAGTAAATCATTTGTTTTGTCTAAACAGTGCATTTGAATTGGTGAACAGGAAGAGAGAGGAAGGGAAACAGAGAAGTGTGTGTGTGTGAGGGGAATATAATAAGAAATGTCCAGGAGGTTTCTTCTTTATTATGCAGGATTCTGTAGTAATTACATGCAAAAGAATGGTGTTTCTTCCATCCAAGGACGCACAGTCCCTGCACTTGAGAGTTAAACTGCGCTGTGGGGAGTGGTAGCAGTCAAATTCCAGCAATATTAAAACAGCACGAGGTGAGAAGTCTCAGATCAGGAAAAGTTTAATTTCACTTATCAGTTATTTTCTGACAATCTATTTCTTTCTCAAAGTTATTTAGGCATTAACGTTTATAGCATTGCCACTTCCAGTCAATAGATGTAATCTCTACAGGAATTTGCAATAATTTGTTTCACCAATAACCACAGTTTTGAATGTAGACAACCATTTTTATGAGCCAGAATCAATTACAAACCACACTTCTCCAAATGATTGCCTTTTAAGTCATCCCAGTGGTTCAATTTCTAATTTAATATCCAAAAAAAAAAAAGAAAGAAAAAAAAAGCGTCACACTTGTCATTTGACTGATAAGCTGATTCAGAGGCTGCATGCTTTGTATCTGCAGCCTGGTTGTGTCACAGTGGTGGGACCAGGCTGTCCCATTCAAAGGCTCCCTCAAATGTGGCTTCATTGGATGGACCCATTGTGGCACAACCTGTCCTGACATTCATCGTTTGCTGGGAGATAAAATAATATGGCAGGATTTCATCATTAAATACATACAATTAGTTAGTTAGGTGAGAACTCACCCACTCTCCTCCAGCCGCTTGCCAGTTGTTTGAAAACCCTAACAAGTTGATTACCAAATGCATCAGTGTTCCTATCTGTCTTCCCTATCTGTTTATAACAATAACTAGTGAGTGTTGACAGGGAAATGAACGGAGTTGAGTTGCTCAAACTAACACAGTTGACAGGTTTTTAGTGAGATGGGACCCAAAAGCAGATAGCAGACACTAACCGGTATGGTGGAGACAGAGAATTTATTCAAAAAACACAGGAATTCGCTCAAAGAAGGTATGTGGGCACAAAACACAGGGCTCAGGAAGCAAGGTATTCATGCAGACGATCCTACGAAGGGAGAACACTGAGGTTAAATACACAAGGGAACAAGACACAGGTGGTGCAATCAAGACAGGTGAAACACATTGGGGTAATCACAAGCAGGCGAACAACTTCAAAATAAAACAGGAAACAGGAACACAACAGGGAACCAAAGACACAGATCATGACACCAGTCAGCAAAGTGTGCCTGCATTTTGGGATTAAACGTCACTGGACTCCTTACTTTTCTAATGCATTCAGTAATCGACTTGTTAGGGCTTCTGCATTAGTAGGAAGTGGCTGGAGGAGAGCGGGTGAGTTCTGTTTTCATCTCTTTTCAATAGAAACCAGGCAAAGCTAGCAGGTGTTTGATGCCTTGTATTATGTGCTGGGACCCTGTTTGTGCTGTTGATGAAGTATGGTGCTGTTCTGAGCTTCAATTGTGGCAATGAGTGGCTTTTTTGATCACAGTTGGCTTGTGGCTACAGAGACAGCAGTACTCTGCTGCTGTCTGCGCTTAAGTCACTACAATTAGAGGGGTTTGTGGTCAACTTGATCTCTCCAGGGGGTGTTCTACTTGGTTTCATGGTGTGTTACACCATGGGTTAAACTTATACCAGAATATCCCTTTAATCAACAGGAGCATTGTTTTGTGATTCAGTCGTGGTGGAGCATCTTGCTCTGGGTTGCCCTTCATGATCTTCTAGGAAGAAGGCCATGAGCGTGTCCTTTGAAGGAGGTTTTTGAATTGGGACACAGCTGTAGACAATTTCTTCTTTAATTTCTCACATCATCCGAAGCATTATTTGCGAGCTGTTTCAAATTAATAACCTAACTGTAACAAGGTAAAAAGATGATGCATCCCATATCCATATAGTTGGAGTCAGCTATACTGCTAGTTTTATTCAGCGCTGTATGTGGCAGCAAGACGTGATGTGGCACTTATATTCGCACTTCCTCCATTTTTTTTCCCTCCTCTGTCTGTTCAGTTGCACTATTACCCAAGCAGGAAGTATGCCCCAATATCTGGCAGAAACATGACAAGCAGTCCATCTTATCAGATCACAAGCCCATGCAGCCACCGCAATCCCAGGATGTTATTGTTAACGCATTGTGTTTTGGAATTGCTCAAACAACACCTCTCAAACCAACCAATTTTTGAAGGCATGGAAGTGCATTTGAAACAAACCCTGGAAGAATGTGCTGAGATGATCTGATGTTAAAGATGTAGATGAAGGAAGAATATGCTATTCTTGACAGTCCATTATTCTGGTTGATGGTGCACCTGTCACCTTCATTCTTTGCACAGTGATCACTGCACAACACGACAGGGAAGACTGCCCTGAATCTGGTTTGCAGTCCTCCACAAAGTCTTGACTTTACACATCAGTGTGACTGGTTTCCATCTGCACTTGTCTGTCAAAGTGTCAGGGATGCATGTTGGCCTCGGCTGTGCTGCTTGGGCAGTGCTCACATCCAGTAGGATCCTCATACCTTCTTGTCCTATGGTGGTTGACGCTGTGACCATTATAATTTAATTACGGGCCACTGCACTTAATCATCAAGTGAAGCCTTGTTGCTTATTTCTTGTTACTTGTCACCTCTCTCTCTTTTTTTTTTTAACAAGGGGTGACCCAAATTGACAGTCATTTCAAAACCCACAATTAATTCATGCTAAAATGAAAATGAACAGTGTGTTTTTTTGTTTGAGCAAACAAATAGGCCTACCACTGTATAAACAATGGGTTAGGCTAATTGTTTGTTCTTTTACATGTTGATTGTTTTTTTATCCATCTCAGATGGAATAATTATGGTAATTATAGTAATTATGTGAATGTAGAGTGTGCACAATGTAGATATTTGACTAGACTCTGACATGGTTTCTCTGCAGCTGGATACAAGGTGGGGGTTGAGAAACAATAACATTTCCGCAAGGGAAACAAAGACCCAGCTTCTGTAGCAGATTCTTTGACGTCCTGCAAATTAAGCAGGATTTTTCTTTTTTCTTTTTTCTTTTTTTTTTTAGCATTTTTCTGACAGGCAGCAGTTGTGTAGAGGTGCTTTCCAAACAAGTTAGTATGAGCAAGTTTTATGATGCTCTGCTTGAAGATGGATATTTTTGTCAAATTCAAATTCTCTGTGAGTGTCCTGAAATAATATAAAGTGTTCCTAAACAACCATGGTTCGGTAAGCAGAAATTATACAAAGTGGGTTGGACGGAGACACATGATGCTGTTCCAGCCAATCAGCACAAGGGGGCATCTGTGCTTGCATAGGACAAGTGACAGAAGAAGAGACGGGGAGGAATGGGAGTGAGAGACTGTAAATCTGCCAAACGCAAGCAAACAACTGAAGGACTACACGGGGGAAGAAGAGGAAGGAGCGGGCTACTCCTCCATCCTCATCAGTGATTGTGAGGAGTTCTGAATGGGTTTGACTGGTGGCACTGTTGAGGCCAACACATTGGCCACACTAGTGTGAAGTGTCTGCACGGTTGGGCTGGGAAAGACATTTTTGCCTCAGACTTATCTGCTGCGACCAACCTCCACTTTAAATTACAGGCACACTGAGAGGATGAGTAAAGAGACTGAACTACCTCAAGACCTTATCTGGTCTGGCTGATACAGTGGCACACTTGATGGTCCTCAGGCCTGTTGCTGCACTGGTGCTCTTCTGGGATTTGCCACATTGGCAGCGATTACCCAAGTCCGACTATGACCAAGCTGTTCTCCTGGTTTACTGTTAATTTCTAACACTGCTGACGTCCGCCTACTACCCACTGATAGTTACCACAGCAACCAAGGTCAAGCACAGACCCTCAGAGACAGGACAGAGTCTCTGATGAATAGTCACAGTGGATGCTGTGGAAGTGTTTTTAATCAATATCACTTAACTGACCATCATTAAAATAGAATTATGTTTAGAATTATGTAGCCTTCACATTTATATATATATGTTATGTGGTTCCATGAAGAATGACCTTAGTCAACATGTGAGCATGAGGTTAAATACAGAAGGAATCATCATCATCATCATCATCATCAGCAGCAGCAGCAGCAGCAGCATGAGCAGCGGTACGAGAGAGTGACAGCGGAGCTTTCAGCTGAGCAGTGGAGTAGCCAGCAAGGTAGCAGGAGTGACACCCAAAGTGAAAAGCCATAAGGAAAGAGGTGCTTTGGATACTGGCTGCAGTGATATGAGTGTAGCATCAGACTTGCAGGCTTTACTTCATCTGTACTTTGGCAGAACCTCCACTGACAGTAAATTTAGTTGTCAGTGTGTTTTTGTTCAACCTTTCATCACATTCTCCTTGATGACAACTTCAAACCATGAAGTGTTTGTCATTTATTTTCACAATAGCAATACTTTTACATGATATGATGCTAATTACAGCTATAAATGTTTCTTTAAATTGATGTTTGAAATAAGTGGAGAAAAAAAATCCCATTTTCTTACTTACGATATTTTACAATACCCATATGTATACAATACAAAGCAATTAAATGTGATTTCCTATTGCAGAGCATGCTCTGAAGTGTTTATTGTCGTGCAGGATACGATTCAGCAGAGAGCAACCATAACTTCCCCGCTACTTCAGGACCTCGGCTTAATTGAAAAAATAGTTATTTTCTTAGGTTATTGCCTTTTCCGTGTGGAAATATATTTTGGTTCATTCCACTGCTCTTGTGTTTTATTAAACTGAAAATGATCAAGAAATTAAACAGGGGAATTTTATTGCTCTTCAACTTCTTGTGCTGGCCTTGAGAGTATTAGTCTCCTTAGCCTATGTTAATTTCCTCCATCCATAAGTACAATTTTCCATCTCTTTCTCTCTTTTTTTTTCTCTTTGCAGTGTCATTCTGTCTTTCCTCTATCCTATTGTACATCATAGTGCCTTTAAAGTCACATCCCAAATTCTCCATTCACCCTGTAATTATGTTTTCACATTATTGTTTGTCTGTGCTTTCTTTCTCACATTCATCTATACGTACATTGTGGATTCTGTGCTGCATGTTAACAGAGCGCAGATGGGAGCGCTGACTGTTGAATAGCTGTCAAACATGCAGATGTGACCTTGATCATCCCTGAGGGGAAAAGGCAGTCATAAATCCGGCTATAATGCCATGGCAACTCTATAAATTCTGTAGCAACACAGATGTGAAATACAGCCGAGACATTTGATGGAATATGACCAATAACTGTGACTTCTTGTAGTCAACACAGCACTACAGGTGACACTGAAGATAATGGTAAAGTAAAATTGAATGATGAGCTGGGTTGCTGGTTGTCAGATTTGTGTGCTATTAATTACACTGTGGAAATGTTAATGTCTTCCCAAACTATAACAGAGCCAAACTAAAATGATAAATTGTAGAAACATGTTGAAACAGCATGACATAAAGATTCGATCTACCAATGGTGCATTCAGTTTTGAGCATTGGCACAGATGTAACTCGCATCTTTTCAAAGCGGTTTGGAAACAGGAAACAGCCACGCAGTGTTTGTCTTGTCTTTGTGCATCAGCTGATACAAGAAAGTAACAGCCTGACGAAGAAGCACATGTTCAGCTGATATTTGCAGCCTGAGGTTAGAAGTGAGTTTGACCACATATGAAACGCACCATTTAGCCCGTGTTTGCCATTCCTCCCTCCACTCAGCATGAAGATAATTGGATATAAAACATCAGTGAAAAGTCATAGCTCTTCTCCTCCTGCCCCTGCAGACCCTCGCAGGCCAAATTCACACATTAAAACATAATTAAACCTCATCAATGGCACGGTAAATGTTGCAGACAGGAGGGTGGTGGGGGTGGGTGGGTTCTTCTCTGTAGTCTGTCTTGTAATTTATGTGGATACAGTTATCATTGACCTCGGCCCCGGCCGGATGACCAGTTCTTTCTCCTGTGTTGAGTCCCAGCTCTCTGTGTTTGTGAGTTGTGTTTTTTTGTACTAATATATAATCAAATTAAATGGCCGGCTGCAGTCAAACAGACACATGCAATAACGTAATGAAAAATCCTAAGCCCCACCATGTCGATCCCCATATAAAGGGGATATCCTGGAGGCTGCAATTACTTTGATAGCAACCATTTCTCTCGCCCGTACTCTTTCTCCTCCTGATGAAAGCCCATAGACTAAAGGAGCCGAAGCAACTATGACGAAACAATGAAAGTTTTCTTGACAGCAATGCTTAGTGCAAGTTATGAGAGCTGGGCTGAGAGCTTTTCCAGAAGATGTGATGTGGTAGAGCCCCGGAGTCCTTGTTGTATTTCCTCTGAAAATGAAAGTGAAAATAAAGTTGTTGAAACTATCTTTTATTTTATTTTATTTGCGCATACATGGTTATACACAAACCTATCTTTTCAATGAAACCTAGAAAGATTTTTGTATTGAGGTGGCACTGCTATTTGTGTCTTCACTGTGACTTTTGAAATGGCATTAACTTAGCAACAGCTTCAGGTGGGTTGACGAAATGCTTAAGGATTCAAGGATGAAATATCTATTTCAGCTGCCCTCTTGAATTAATAGGGAGGGAAATAATGTGACTATTTGCCCTCATATTGCACAAAATGTAGGCTTGAACTGTGGCTGTGACCGTACAGCTCAGGAGGACAAATACAGCTCTCGTACTTTGAAGTAACTCAAGTTGAACAACATCTTTCAAGCATTAAAAACTTGGAGAAAAAGAATATATTATGTAGAATATTGTATTCATACTCACAGGATCCATGCAGTGAGTTGGAAAACCACACTCTGGGTCAATATCCCATATTCCTCTCATATTTATAGATTGATAATGTCTACAGACTGCTGGATTTTATTTTTTTGTGGGATGAAGCATCAATATCAAAAGATGAAAGGCCTCATACCAGATCAACTTATTTGGTTATTGGGCTTTGCAGCTCTTATTGGAGAGGGAGAGAGGCTTGATGGGTTAGTGTGTGAATGTGAGAGTTGCGCAACGGTGTAAAAGCATGAAATATAGCGATAGTGAAGGGTGCAGCATAAACCTGGCCACTCTGACTTTTTTTAATTTGGATTGGCAAGTCAACTGCCAGGATGGTGGTATTTTATCCTCAAGTCGTTTTCTGAGTATCCTGCTCTGTGGCAGAGTGGCTCTCCATCATGTTTGTCAGTGGGAATTTTATTGGAGAACACTGAGAGCGGATTGGATGGCGGGGCACACATTGATGTGTATGGAAGAGGGGTGTGTGTGTGGGAGCGGCTGGTATTGGGGGACTGGAGTTATGTATTGAATCTAAGTTTCTGGGTTGCTAACAAACCGTGGCTTCAGTCGAGTTATGCACTTGAATCCATTTCTTCGGCAGAGCTGCTTTGTGCTGGTTAGCGATAAATCATCCAAAACTTACAAAATAAATTACAGTTATAAAATATGGGTTAGACTGTGATTAACTAGATGAAATATGTTCCCTCCAAGTCTTTGTCTCTGGAGGTCTACACACCCTGACCTTGCCACTCATAAAAACCATAAATTAATTATTTAACTACCTAAATGTAGTTACCACAGTGAGCTGAATGTTTTAAACAAAAACATAATCCAATATTTTTTAATCAACAACATAAGCAATGTCAGAGGGCAATCATGGTAGTGGATAATGTTTCTTTCTGTTCTACTTGTTTAACATAGATTTGCTCACTACCACTTATCAAAAGACCCACGGGCATCCTGTTCTCAAAAACACTGCTTTCCAAGGACTGTGCAAACAACACTTACATTGTGTCATGGTGATGAATATAACGCACAACCATTACATTTCATAAAAAGGATCCTGTGCAGTGATTTGATTTCAGCTTTTTTGCGTCTGTCCTGAATTTGTTCAAGGACCCCCCCCCTCTCTCCCGTGACTGAAATATAGTGCTTATGAATCCTCAAGGTAATGGAAAAGATGCTCTGCTGACAGCCAGCAGAGACCCGAGGTCATGTTTTTCCTTGCACACATAAATCTTGGCCTCCTCTTGCCCCCTGCCTGCCCTTCTCGTACATTTGTAGCACAAGATGTCTGTTGGCTATCTTGACCGATTGAGAGGCATGATTCATATCCATGGGCTGGGACTATAGCAGAAAATTCAATTAAACGGAGGAACATAAATAGAAGATAAATGAATAAGCGCTCCCTCACCTCTCTGCATCGCTCTCTCCCACAGGCCTTTGTCCACATGAGAATAAATTTAATGCATTTCTGTAAAAAGATTGTTTTCATGCATGCAATGAGTCACCCTGATATGTTAATTATATTGGCAGATTAGTACATTGTAGCGTAACCGAGGTAAAGAGGACATATTAAGGCTTCATTCTTGCAGTACAGCAATTACTGAGAGAGGTGGCTACAAGAAATGACAGGGAGATACAGTGTCTTTACTTGAGAGGAAAACAGCAGAGATGTGAGCTGTGTTTGTCTTCAACAACAAGACACAGTCTGTGTGCTCTGTGGCACTGGAAGAGGGTCATTAGTGTTTCATAGTGTAGCGAGGAAGACGAGAGAATACCATCACTGGAAAAGAGTAAGATTAATGGCAAACTGCATCTGATGCAATACCAAGAACAGCCAATATGAGTGAGACAAATCTGAGAGAGAGAGAGAGAGAGAGAGAGAATCTCCTCTCCACCTCTGGCACTCTCCTCTACGTAAAGTGACTTTTGAGATTTGATACTTAAACCTTGAAAGATCTGTTCCCTGCTCCCTATTTAGACCTGACCTTTCCAAGCAGCCAGCTAGTCTATACCTCCAAACATGAAAATAGGATCAACTCAGGGAAAGGATGCAGTCAAGTCTCCATGTGCTCACCACACAGGCTGGTTGTTGTGGAACATCATGCACTTATTCTTACAGTATTGACATTGCCGGTTGTTTTATTGCTTCATTTGCTGAGGCTGTGGAGGTATTTATAGGCTTTTCCATATCTAAATGCACTGCATGTAAATTAAGCTTCATCGTAAATAATCCACTGGAAAAAATAATCCACGCCTATAATTGGAAACAGGTACAAAATACTTGTTTCCTGCCTTCATAATGTGCCAGCGAGTCTATTTTCTGTCCTGCAGTGTGAGGGCTGCTTTGCTTCCAGCAGGGATCATTAATATATGACTCCTCCGTTTCAGATGCCCTTGCTCTACAAGGAGTTCTAAATCTGAGCAAGTGGTTAGGAGGACACTCATCTTAGCTTTGCAGGGCCGAGCCTGTCTTCCTATTTAAGTAGGAACTAATTTATGCCCGGTGATAAAAAATACATAAAATAAAAGCAAGGAGTAGCCCGGGGCAAGAAGTGGCAATAAGAGGTGTGAGCCCTCAACGACAATAATTCTGAGTGATTTATAGCTCAGTGACAAGACGGGGGGGAAATGCTCCACCAGCACGTCAGTCAAATGCACTCCTGTCATCATGAACTGAAAACACAACCTGCGCTTAGGGTGACCAGATCCTCCCGAAAAACAAACAAATGTGGGACAAAGACCATTTTTAGGTGGGACAACCATTACCAGTGAGAGGTAGTCTAAAATAACAAAAACAGATCCACCGAATCATCCACCAAATGCACCACTGCATTACACACTAGAGAGTGCCATGGGT
>OMNW01019508.1:7615-26090 GCA_900303245.1 Selene dorsalis | reverse complement strand
TATGTTTTTCTTTTCATAAAACATACATTGCTGGTTGTACTGTATGTTGTTTTGTTTTTTTTAAGTATATTTTTGGGCATTTTTTGCCTTTATTTGATGGTATAGTGGAGAGAGACAGGAAATTTGGAGGCAGAGAGAGGGGGAATGACATGCAGTAGAGGGCCGCCCGATGCGGGATTCGAACCAGCGCTGACTGCAGCGAGGACTATAGCCTCAGAGGCCACTGTGCCACACAATGGTGTTTTTAAGGGGAAAAAACACTTCTCAGTTACACTGTGCAGCATAATCTCTGTTGAATAACTTAAGGGTCCTGGTCATTTAGTCCTTTGAGAACCAAGCTGGCATATGTTATTGATTCTGCATAAGATCCCACTTTGGCAGATTTAGATCATTCCAATGGCCCTTGACAGAATTATAATGGCTTGGACTTTATGGATTTTAATAAGTCCACTGTGATCTAGTGCCTCTATCCATGGTTGAGCTGATTTGCACACACAGGCGTGTGCGTGCACACACGTTCACATACGCAGAGAAAGACAGAGTACCTCCTAAGTTATCTCTTTCTTCTTTTTGGGATAGTTGTTTTATTAAAGAATAACTAATTTTATCCCGGTGTTACTGAGAATTATGTGGTGTTAGAGCTGCCCGAGGCAACTCAACAGATTATATTAAGTTGTGAAGGCCTTTTGGTGGAAAAAACCAATGGGTTCCTGCGGGCTTAGGATGTGTGTCCCACTGACAGACCATGATAAGACCACTCATTGTCAGATTCAAATGCTTCTGTTCCGAGGAGACTGACTTGGGGTGGTCCTTAAGTGTTTCTCCTCCACATTCTGTCTGTGACTGCCGTTCTTTCTAACTCTCTCTCTGCTGCTCGGGTCTTTATCTCAAGCCATTGTCACATGATAAACCACAGGCAGTGTCAGGAGAATCAAGTCCAGACATTGTCTTAGTTGCCCTTTCACACATGCAGCACACAACTGGAAGTTGTTCATGTGAGATCTCTCCCACTGGAAGTAACCCATTTAGTGTAGCCGTGGGATGACGCCTGGGTACAGTGTGCAGGGGAAATGATAAAAACGTCATGAACACGCCCACCTTCTTGCTATGAATTCTCTGGACAAGTACTGTCTCTATTCACACACTGGCTCAGTCAGACATTGCACAGACTGTACACTAGGGACTGGAGTGTGAATTTGTTTTAATGTCTGTTTCATCTGATTCAGAAATTTGCATTATTGCATACTGCTTGTCTGGGTAATGTCCAGGAAGGTTCTGAATTGCAGTGCACGTGTGAAAGCAGTTTTAGTATCTGCTTTAGGGAACCAGTAAATGAAGGCAAATGCCTTAAAGTTTCACTACGTTTAGTATTCTAGCTTGTGACATTTTTACTGCACTCTCAGAGAGCAGCCTTTGGTTTTCCACTTTCTCTTAAAACCATGAGCACCATCTATTGTCATTAGTGTCCAATATCCATAGCATAAAAAGACTGCTGTCTCTATCTGTCTTTCTCTCTCTCGTGCTTTCTTTGTCATCTTTGTCTAACACTACTTGTTACTCTTAGAGGATGGCCAAATCCAGCAAAGGGAATGTGTTTTTTTTATTTTATTTTATTTTATTTTATTTTACACTATCTTTTCTAAGAGGAAGGAGTTTGAAAATATTTTATCTGCAATTAAGAACTAATGATTTTGGATAGCTTTCAGTTGTTAAATGTTTCCTGAGAGGTATATTTGGATATATATGCACACATCCAGTCATGGGTGTCAGGGGGCATTATTTTCACCCTGGATCTTAGGAATATTTAGGGGGGGCTTCAATGCTGTTCATGGGAGCCATTTGTTTTTTTTATTTTGTGAATGTTTTGTACTTGCTTGAATTAGTAACGTTGTCTCACCCGCTTTGTCTTTCAATCATAGATCATAATAAGCGAAAGGTGCGACGGCGGCCCTCTTGGGGGCGGGGCATCATCCGTAAGAGGAAGAACTACAAAAAGGGAACAGAGGAAGAGGAAGATGAGCATGAAGTGGAAGTGGCCGGGCCCAGTGACTCGTGTTTAACACAGGACGAAGAATCATCTTGTGATACCACAGGTTCCCAGCCCAATGGCCACCATCCTCATGCCCCCTCCACAGAGGAGGAGAGCTCCAATGAGCCTCCTGTCACTGCTCCTGCTGAGCCTCCAGATGCAAGTGAAGCCAGAGAAGAACCAGCACCTAAAGAGGATGGGGAGTCCACATTCAAACAGGGAGAGTCAGAGAACACAGAGAAACACAATGAGATACATTGCCTCGGTGGTGGTTCTCATCCCAAGGTGGACAAGGATAGCCAGGCCAAGCAGGCTGACTTCCAGCCTTCCATTGAAATGTCAGTCAGATCCTCAGATGCTGAGGCCCAGACCAAGCACACAGAGGGTCTAGTAGTATCAGAGGTGGAATGTGTGAATGGAAATGAGTCGATGGACAGCCTGGACTCACAGAGCCTCAATGCAAGCTGTGAGGCTGAGAAAAGGACTCCTCAGAGCACGGCCGAAGGCTCGAACAAGCCAGAACAAGAAGAGCACAAAGATGAACATGAGAGCAATCCAACTCAGGAGCACCCTCCCCAGGATGGGAGGGTAGTAGACGATAGTGCTGAGGAAGATCAAGACAAAGAAGGTATGAAGCTAGACTGGACAAATAATTTAACATCATATGCTTTTTTCTTTCTCTCTCCATTTTTATTCTGTTTTTTTAAAATTATTATTATTATTAATTTTGGTCTCTTCAATATACGTAGTAGTGTTGCAATTATGCAAGTTAAGAAAATCTGTTAATTGTCACAAAGCTAGCCATGAGGATAAATAACTTTTTTAGTTATCATCCAGCTGTTCTGATTTACACTTGGTTTAGAAAACGGATAGCGAAAAAATATAGATAGAAAATAGAGAAGAGGGCATGAATAATTCAACATAAGTTATACAGAACATAAAAATGCTATCCCCTGGCTTAGCAGATGATATATTTTAATACAGGAACTCCAGGGGCCTGGAAGTTATGTGTACCTTTGTAGAAACCCCTCACCTACTGATATGTTTCCTCTAGTGTTTTGGTCTGTAAAAGATTCACAGTGTTGGCTGGCTTTGCCTCTGTCTTTGACACTACTATATATTTAGTTTCTTTGCCACAGGCCAGGGTGCCCTTTTTGTTGGTAGTTTTTGAGGCAGTGATCAGCCCCTTTTCTAATGGTTGAAAAAAACCTGCTAAGACCTGTTAAGTTCATGCTTTTTCCCAGCAATGGAAAAGGGTTCAATCAGCATACACCGCTGGTATTTACTGACTCCAGCTCAGTGACACTAACACAGCTGTCCCCTGCCCAACATCATGCTCTTAAATCAGCAGCACAGCGGTTATCCTACACAGTGCACACACAAGGATGAAAAAGAGAGTTTAAAAACAAGTTTTGCATTACAACTTGTAACTCGTAGGCTTTATGTTGATCTGATCAGCTATGTCGGATAGCATTTTATGCAATTTGTGAGATCGGCCGTAATGTCTTAATTCACCAATCTGATCAATGATGTCATTGTCGTGGTGAAACTTTTTGCAGATGCATAGATTGCAGATGTCTTGTGTTTTATCTGTCTGATTTACACTGAAGAAGTTGTACGGCACCGACATGTTTAGCCGCGTTTCCCCTGCGGGAGTTCCTGGTAAAGAGAGGATGGACAGCCCAGGGCCTGCAGGACTCTTGAGACAACATGCAGGAGTTGTCTCAAGAGTCCGCACAGTCGTTGTTCGGCAGTTTTTTAAACTGCTCTTGTTGTTTTTCTGGCAATATAGACACTTTCTATTATACTGGGTTGTAAAAATGTTGTTTCGATCGTTGCGTAATCGCACGATCACATAGTCGCCTGTCCACGTATCATACGTCTTTTACAACTTGTACTATCGTACCTCTTTTACGGTCGTATTCTCTTTTTTCCCCGGCCGTGTAGACACTCTTTAATAATGCTGGGTTTTAAAGCCCTGGGGCTGTTCTGAGTACCTACCCCGAGGCAGGGACAATAAAGTTTTTTGAGTCATTAGATGTCTGATCAAACATGTCAGTGGTGTGGAACTTCTTCAAAGTGAATGAGACAGATAAAACACAAGCTATAAACAAGTTATTTAAATAGACACATTGCTCACTCACATGATTGGATCGTGATTGGTTATCGGTTTATTTAAACTCACTGATCAGTGATCAGCCCCAAAAATCCTGATTGTTTAAAGCCTATTAACTCGTCTTTCTCCATTTCTTCTGTGTGTGTGCTCTTCAAGTGCATGTGAAGATGCCACTCCTTGCAGTTGTGTGTGTGTCCTCAGACATGACAGAAGGGCTTGACTGGTAGTGGAACATGGGTCGGACGGGTTTAGCAGCATTGAAAAAAAAAAAACTTATAATCGCTAATTTTGGTGGAAAAGGGGATCTATAAATTACTCTATTTAATTAAGGGCCTGTGGTATGGCTTGTGATGAACAAAGGGCAGCTGGAGGGCTAAAGTAATGGTGCTACTAAAATATGGAGAAGCCAACAGAGGATGCCATCCTCCGATCACACAACACAAACAAACAAACAGACAACTTAGCTACTCCGCCTCCACTCTCATTACAAACCGACCCAGCCCTTGTATTGCCATCAAACTGTTTCTTGAACACTGTTGGACAGGAAAGAGGCCAGATGTGAAATATTGTGCACTCAGTAGCTGGTCGTCTCTTCAAATAGATTTTCTTTCTCACACCCTAGTATTGCATTAATCTTGCAGCCATGGCAGTTGTAAATGTATTTGCTTTTAAACTATCTAGGTTGTGCTTACTTGTTGATGAGAAAAACAAAGTGAGGTGTGAAATTTGGACCTCCTGTTTTTGATTGCCATCACACTGCTATAATTAGTTACATCCCTCACTGTCAAACTTCCTTCCGTGGATCATCCCTTTATATCTACACAGGGGGGCCCAAAGGGAGGAAATGCAAGAGGAGCCCATCGGAGCAGTTGAAAGGATTGGTTGAAAGGACAGAGGAAGAGCCACAGCCAGTCCCTCCTCATCCTCCAGTAGTGGTTGACCACCAGCAACTTTCAGTAAGTTTTTGAAACGTTGTTAAATGGTATATAGTGCTTTTCTAGTCTCTGCTACTCAAAGCGCTTTACACTGTTGGTCACATTCACCAGTTCACATATACATTTATACTGCACTTTTCTTTTTTCTACATATTGTGCATGGTATCTAAAGCCTGGTACACACATAAAGATTTTTTTTATCTGTGAGAGACCCCACACGTAAAAAAATCTTTGATTCAACAGCTTTGATCGTATTGTGTGTGGTGTGCTCCGATATTCCAAATACAGGACACCACACACTGTACGATTTTTGAAAATCTTGTCGTAATACCAACACACACTGTACGAGTATCGTCTACAATGTACGGCCAAAGCTCACGATGCACACTGTACAGTCCGATCATCGAACACTGTATGGGTGAGAAAAATGTGAAAACGGCCCGTCGGTACCTGCTGACTGTCCTGTCTATTGACAGCTGTCAATAAAGATTCATTTGAAAGCACAGTGTCTCCCTGTACACTGTGCGGAAAAAGACGCCTGACAAGACAGGAAGTCGGGCCGAGCATCACTTGGTCGTGCGACTCAAAAATCAGGTCAAAATCAGACCGAAATCGTACAATGTGCGCCCGGCTTTAACTAGGGGTGGGTGATATGATGATATTAGATCGTGAAGGATTAGAAGGTGTTGACGATCTGCCAAAGTGGAGAGACTGTAGTATCGTTTATCCATTGCTGTTCTACGCTCTTGCACGGACGCAGTTTTTTTTTCTTCAGCCAGATCTCACTATTTGCTTCAGTCCACTTCAGTCCTAGAGGAGCTAATCCTAGAGACACAGCAATCAACCAACCCAACGGCCCATTTCCACTACACAGTTACAGCTCTACTTGGCTCGACTCGGTTTAAGCCCTTTTTCATTAGAGCTGAGTACCTTATAGTTCCTCCTCAGCGTGGGCGGGATCGTCATAGCACGGCGGCTAAGGTTGTATTGTCTCGCTCTCTTTTTTCGATCCTCTCATCAGCTCCAAACACACTCGTCTGCACCTTGATTAAGGACCACAGCGTGGTTTTATCACACAGCAGTCATTGAACTCAGTGTGCTTGCGACTCTTCCGGTGACGACGCTCTGGCCAATCAGTAGAAGACAGTCTGTTGACTTTTACATGCCTAGCTTCATATCATTGATGCGGCAACTTGTCCAATCAGACTCGAGTATGGAGTTTAGAGTTTAGCCGAGTGAGGAGTGACCCAGCCTGGGGTGAGATCAGCTGTTGCAGCCTGTGTCTGAGGAGCCAGAGGAGCTGTTTATTAACTCAGTTAGATCTTCATCGTCTGATTAAAATCTGTTCAGAAAGGTTCTTTGGCCTAAATGCAGTGTTATATTTTTCTTTTCTTTTAGGGCTATTTTTTTAGTGCTTAGATATAGGGAAATAGTTGGGTTGCACTGTTCAGTAACTTGCAAAATAGTAAAAAACCAATAGTTAAAATCAATGTAAAAAATTGGGATAAAATCGTGATTGTGATTTTACTGTTAAAAAATCATGATGTGATATTTTTGCTATTTGGCCCGCCCCTATGTCTAACCATTTACACTATTCACACACACATTCACACACCAATGATACATCAGGGGCATGTATGGGTTCAGTGTCTTGCCCAAGGACACATAAGGACAGGACAAGCCAGGAACTGAACCACCTTGCTCTACCTCCTCAGGCATCCATGTTTTTTTGTCTATCAATGGTGTAACGGTACGTTGAATTCTCTCTTTGATCAGCACTGGATTTTTGTCACGTTGGCTGTGTTTTCCGTAGAGCATGGAAACGAAGGAAAGCGCAGGTGTTAACAGTAAAATTAATGATGGCTGAATTCCAGTTGGCTGCCTCAGTGTCAGGGTGTTGTGCATGCTCGCTTGTTGTCAAACTGTCATGACTTAGTGGGAAGCTTGAATACAACAGAGCCATTGTAACACCTGTGCTTTTCCTAAAAATGTCTAGTGAATGGAGCGTGGGTTAAGGAGGGGCGAATCAATGCATTTGCACGCAGCTGCACAATCAAATAAGAGTTTACCCATTTGAAATAGTAGAAGATATAGAAAATCAGTATGCGGCCATCAGTGCTGATATTGTGGCGGGCTGCCACAAATGAATCTATCTCTTAGAAATACTACAACCTAAACCCTGTGGCAGTAGTCGAGCAGGTTTTGTTCCTCAAAGTGCATCTGAAAACTGTGACTCTTTAAGTGCACAGAGTGTTTGATGGCAATTTATATTCAAATTTATTATCAAACGGCGTTAGCTGTAGACCTGGAGTCTTTCAACCTGATTGTTGCACATCTGTCCTCTGTCTTGTTAGTTGTCAGTTTATTGCATTATTGCAGCATTTGTTGACACGTTTATTAAAAACACACCTACAAATCTGCAACAAGGCACGAAGACACTGGCCTCAGGGGACCCCATCCGTTGTTCCTCAAACGATTTGTTAAGAAAAGCCCCGTAGCCACTCCAAAACAACGTCCTACCTCTTACAATCCACCAAGTTTTTACCTTCTTCAAACACCGGTACGTGCCCCATCAGTGTCTTTCTTGATTCTTCACAGTTATCATTTTAAATCAGACCATGAAGGATGTAACAGCTGGGGTGATTTGGTATTACCCACTGACTGTGAATTGGAAATTTTACAGCTAGTGTGATCTGTATCAAAGTGATGATGTGGTAACAAGAAGAGGAACGTGGTCACACAAAATGTCTGTGGTCGTTTCTAATGATCAAGATCACTAAATGCCTTTTTTTCAGCATTTCAAGTGATTCTTTCAAAGAACATTGCAGCACATTCAGATGTGATTAAAAAAGCTGATTAAGAAAAAATAATTAAGTAGGTAGAAAAGACGTTGGGAGGCAAATTCACCTTTGATGTCTTACATATGAAATGCTGAAGACGTTAAGAAAGGGTATAAATTATCTAGCAAAAGTAAAATCCCACGAGTAGATTAGAATCCTCTGAAATACAGACCTATTTTGTTGCAGCAGATCCAGCTGTGGTGAGCTGTCACATTCAGCAACTGCCTCATTAGTCTATGATTATGGAAATGCAGAGCTATGATCTAAAACTGTTACCAATATGCTTTTGTTGTTGTCTCATTTAAGTTGACTTGGCGCTTGTAAAGTGTTGTTGACAGTGTGGGTGAAGCTTTTACAGAGAGGAGGAACTCCTCTCTGTAAAAGAAGGAAGTTTTGGTCATTTCTATATTCTTGATTAGATGTGATTATGTTGCTTTGTGCTTCATGTTGGTTGTTTAAAATGGTCTTTCGTGCACAGACGCTTAATAGGTTGTGGTGTAAAAGTGGCACTGATGATACTGAGCCTGGTGACTTTTGAAGACCAAGCATTCATGTTATCTTGAGTGAGCCAGCAGACGGAGCTAGACCCGCTCTCACATTGTCTTGCTAGCGTACACCATCACGTTCATTGACTTGTGAGATGTATGGTTCTCATCTCAGAAGCCTTCTGCACTTGGCATTAATCCATCCCTTTGTCCTCCAAGCTTTCTATAGCTTCCTACATAGAAAAGGTTGCAGAGAGCTGGTGTCTGGATAATTAGAAGTCTAACATTATTTGACACAGGCTGTGGAAGCCAGCAGATTCATTGAAAGAGTTTTTTTTTTGGTTGGATTTAAGGTATGGAGGATGGGCAAACTCAATCATGGGTGACGAGACTTAAGCTTCCCCCAGATCCATAGGCCTGTCTGGGGCTGACGCTGTCACACTGCCCTTCTCAGATGGCTAACTCTTAACTTCTGAGGCTTATCCTGCCATTGCATGTTACCCTATGGTTTTACCCTTTTTCTTTCTTTCTCTCTCCACAATTCATCTTTCAACTATCAACGCTTTGTATCCCTGCAATCCAAACATGGAGAGAGCCAATTACAGTGGCAGGCCGTTTTCACATCCCTCAATCAACAGGTGTTGTTCCTGTGACATTTGAAGGAAATAGGGTCATGACTCAAACATGAGTCTCTCTCTGCCCCACTAGATCTGCCAACTTGTCCCAGGGTGTGTTCAAGCAACAGAGAGTATGTGAAGCAGCTCTGCGCTACTTTGCACAGTCACGCTAGGGTCCCACCTAATACCCCAAGTGTAAATTGGAGCCTCGGCTCAGTGGGCTCCCCTGACAGCCCTTCTCACTGATCGCGTGGGGGGGGGGCTTGGTTTTAGGGCACTCTATGCAGTGTAATTGGTGTAAAAAGAAGTGTTCTTCTGACGTGCGCTTACTTTTTTTCCTTCATTCAGCATAGTGACATGCTATCAAGCCATTATCTAGTGGCTTTTACTCATGTCCCATGGGCATGATGAGGATGGCGAGGTACGTATCTCGTCTTGGTGAACCTGACTCCATCTTTCAAATTGATTGACAGTCTTTTTAGCTGGCCTGATCTTAGCGCTTCAACTGGCTGCCCCTATGAAGAACCACACACAGCACTAATCTGGAGGTTTATATGTTAGAAGGGGGAATAAGGGAGATATCTTAAAGAAACAGATCGTGAAAAGAGGGGACTGTGAATAATTGCTTTTTCATCCCCGGCTTACGGAACAAATTGAATTTCCGGTGTGCAGGATGAGAGTCACCATTTAAGCAGATATTTGCTGGCAGAGCTGGGACTGGCAAGCTGCCTGATGTGTATTAGGACCCACAGTGAGTGGTGTACTGTTCCTTCCTTTTTCCTTCAGTCATATTCATTGATTGTAGAGGGCTCATTATTTCTGACTTTTAACTTGATGGAGGAGGCTCTGAAATCTCCCTGGAATTAAATACCATCAGAGTGTTATGAGTTTGTTCACAGACCCTACACTCAAAGCCTGTAGGACAGAGATGGTATTATTTCAGTATTCACATCCCGCCTTTCAGAGCCATGGCACAGTTATTTGCTCTGATTCACTTAGTAAAATCAAGTTCTGTTATTGCCAGTTTCAGTGAAATGATGCTTGATGCTGTCTGGATCAAAATGAATTCCTCGGCATGAATAAATGGGTCCTGAGGCTTGTTTCTCTCTCTGCTCCAAAATGTTTCTTATTCTCAGCTGTTTTCTTTCATCAATAATCAGACACTTGTCCACAGATGGACGGAAACAAGTGCAACTGACGATGGTGAATGAGAACTCAGTAAGAAGAAATCCAATCTGGCCGAGTAATTTCTCCTCCATCTTAGCAAGAACACACAGAATATCGTTTGCTTTGCTGTTTTCTTTAGCAGCTGCCTAGAAAGAGCTAGTGTTTCTACTTGCTGGCACAGTATGGAGTCTTTTTGGCTTGATGCTCAGCTATTACAGCATGTCAGGATTTCCTGGTTGAGAGAAGCCTGTAAACAGAAACGGCCTCATTTCAGTTTGTCATCTTCCTTCATTTTTAGAACTAATAACAGCCGGGGCCCCTCTGGCGAAGTAGCTATGCCACATGTCTGTTCAAAAGAGAACAGCTTAATAGCAGTGCTGGACCAGCCTTTGATTGTCAATGAAATAGCATTTGAAGTGCTTGTTTTATTTTCATTCATTCCCACTGATGTTCTTGACAGTACTGTTATTTGCATGTACTTTCACTCACATAGCTGTGCCTCTTGGCCATGTATGTAAAGACCAGTTATGTCAATAGTTCATGCAATGAATTCATGTTGTGTGAACTATTTTCTCTCCTACTTTCCACATGTTTGGAAGTATTTTTTATTTTTTTTTGCCAGAGCTTCAAGCGGTCATATGATGCTATTTTGCAGTGTGCACACTCAACCCTGGGCTTATATAAACAAAAGAACTAGTTAGCGTGTACTCATGATATCGTTACTGTACTTGAGCAGGATGTTTAAATAAATGCTTGGCTTCTCGTTTGTCCTCCATAGCAGGTACAGTACTTGCCAACAGTATTGGTCTACCGGTGGAGGCGAAAACACTCAGTCACATTTGGGTTGATGGAAGTGTGCATGCTAATGTGTTTGTTAATTAATCCACAAGGAAAAAAATCCCCTCCAAAATATGTAGGAAATATCAGCTAACAGACATTACTCTCAGCTATGCGTGTGATACATTTGCCTTTAATTACTAATTAAAACTGCGTGTGCTGATAATAACTTTAAAAGGTGGATAATCTTAATGAATTACAAGCCTCATCACCTGATTCAAAGTCCTTTGACGACAGACAGCTACTGTAAAGCTTTAAACAGGAGCAGCCACAGCTTATTCAAACATATCCAGTTTTCCAGACAGTTTCTGTCTAATTTGAAAACATGCTCCTCATGCATAACAAACAGACTGAAGTGCTGCGGGCTTGGTCAGCACACCCCTCCTTCCGCAACAAACACTAGTTACACCACACATGCAAAGAACATTGCATTGATTAACCTTCATTTCCCTTAAGGCTTACCATTAGCTTGACCATAGCAGGTCAATAGCTAATCCTAAACTTTCCTGTTTTGTGCAGGGCTGTGTGAAATGATGTTAGGGTTTATTTGTGTGAAGTTCAGGCCAGATTTTCCCTCTTATCCCCTTTTATTACCTGCTGACATTGGATCTGAGTTGTCTTGAATATATAAAATATTAAAAATTCTTCCCTGTCACCTACTTACCAAACATCTTAAGTTTCTTAGACCTCCCACCTTTTTGAATAGAGTCATTATTCTCTGAAACTTTCCTCCTCTCAAATAAGAGCAGAAGAGTTGAGGTTGCTTCATCATCTTTACATGTCTCATTATTCTTACCTTGACCGCACATTTAAGTACATGCTGATGGATACTCACACTCTGAGGGTTTTACAGACATAATTTACTGGCACCTTCAAATTTCACCCACTGAATATTGAAAAATATAAGCACAGCCCTAATCTAACAAGTAAAAAAAATCCCTAGTTGAAATATTTGCAAGAATAGTGTGTCAAATAGTCAGAGCTGAGTGACGATAATTGCCCCCGCCCCCCAGTAGGACATTGTGGCACAATATGGCAGCTGTACATTTTATTCTATAATGTTTGGAGATGGTTTGGTCCAGGCTATAGCTGCAAAAAACCCACTGTTGACAGTTACATGACGTTAGGATGGCAGAGGTGGGTTAAATGTGAAATAATTACATCCATACTCTGATTTTCGGATTTATAACACAAGAGATGATGAGATTGATAAGGGAGTGTGGTGGATATGCTGTTGCATTAACTCATGGTGAACATAGAAGACGTTCTTCTAAATGTACTGAAATCACGTGAATGTGAATAAAGACAGACATTGCTTTATGGAAGCCAGTTGTAGGAGGTGTGTGTGTGGCATATAACCATATTGCGACTCATATGGATAAATCTTAAAATATTCATCTTAATATCATTACATTGATTTTAACCTTATTCCTCAGCTCTGAGCCAAAGGTTTTCTGTCTCCACAGAGAACCTGACCTGGGTCTGAATCGAATTGGAGCCAATAAAATCCAGTGAGATATGCTGGTGATACTGGGCTGTACAAATAACTTGACCGGCCTGATGGAACATCCCCAGGCCTCACCTGAGGCTGGTGCTTAAGTATTTGGTTGGAATTAATCTCAGAAGGATGCCACAGTGTGGAAACCTTCCCACTGGGTAATAAACATGTGACTCCACGGATGTCGCTGATAACACCTGACATTTCATAAGAAAAACCTACTGGTTTAGTAGTGTCTGTAGATTAGAGGTCGCCTCCAGATGATCGCATCTGGAGTCTGCAGATTGCCCCATTAATGTTATCAGGGTGCTTTCTTCTTTTTGTAGTATTAAATATTGTCAGTTAGGGTTTTTTTTTCCTTTACACCAAATCTTCCACCATTGCCTTGTCAATCAACTCTGCTTTTGTCAGGCAATAAGACTGTTCTACTCTCTGATGCAACTCTGATATGCAGCAGTATTGATAACTAGTGTGACGTGTCTATGCAGTCTAACAGTCTGAGCAGACTTGCACGGTTTATTGTTGTCACTCAGGATGGTTGACTGACTGTATTTTCTGTTTTATCCTAAATCGGGCCTGGTTAGTTCCTGGGTTAGGATGAGAATCTGCCTCTATCTCTTTCTGATCTAAAGATCACATCTACAAGAGGGACCAACGGAAAAAAGAAAAAAAAAATCTTCACTCTGATTGTGGTGGAGAAATGACCTCTGGCTATGAGGCCATAGACACATGGGTTCTACTTAACTCTGTGCATCCCTGCCAGGGAACTAACACTAGCTAACAGCTGCCTGCAGTTTTCAGTCCGATATCAGCACAAACAGCGCAGATCAATTAGTGAGCAGACTTTCAGCTCTGTCCTGTCTGAACTCTCAGTGATAATTGAAGTGGATGTCTGTACTAAGTTGAAGCATCTGTCCATGTATCTCATGTAGGCTTAAAGAAACAGAGATGAATCAAGTTCTAGCTGTTTCACATTTATTGAATCGAAGGCAAATGAATCAAAATCATTGAATCTGGAGGAAACTGCAGGAAACTGGACCTGAATCACTCAACTCTCCACTGATTAAACACAACTTCTCAGCTGATTTTTGTTCCAGAGGTAACAAAGTAACTGTTTTATTTATTCGTTGTTTATTAATATAAGTTATTTTGTCTTTTATCTATTTGGTCATATTAGGACTTGGCCTTGTTGCAGATGTGCTGTTAATGGAAAATGTGTAATTCTCATAATGTGATTATGAGTCACTGATTACACCTACAGTAGACCCATCTAGGCATAACTTGCTGTAAATACTGAAAATGTGCTGAGGTGCTGATGTACGCAGGTCTTTGTGTTTTATTAGGCCATGCACTCAAATCACAAGGAAATACAAATTTAAACAATGTTGCTAGATTCAGCTTATCACACATTTCACACACACACACATAGTTTAGTATCACATAGTTCAATATAGATCTTACACACAGGACCTCACTGCATGATGAGCCATGCCTTTTCCCCCTCAATGGTGGAATAAGTCATAGCCATGAAATGACGGCACGTGTTCCAGTGATTTTAATGTTACAAGTAAAGCCAACCTTAGCATATTCCAGCCCAGGAAGGTTTTCACATGCCCAGCTGATCGAGACGGCCATTTCATTTTAATGTACCGAGACCATTCTAGTATGATTTGTCATGATGGTCCCTGGCCCTTGCTGCACTATCAGTATTATATGTTGCTGTGATTGGATATTTTGTGGTATTTTCTGGATATTCATAATTTATGATTTTGCTAGTGTTCAACACAAAAAATGCATCAAAGTTAAAACAGGAAGAAGCTTGTGAATTGATCTCGGAGGCAGATATTAAGAGCTTAATGGTATCCCTGGTGACAGTGGCCGTTGTGCTTCATATCTTTGTTTTTTTTCCCCTCACTGCCTGGTAGCTCTTTTCTCTCCCGGAGTACTGAGGAAGGCTCTTCATATAAGCTCACTTACACACGCATGCATGCTCTGTGTACTATAGCTAGTCAAGCATACCTTGGTGATCAAGAGGATCCTCTACTATAGCACAGTTGCCTCCAGTCTGCATATATGATTTTTGCACAAAATGATGTTACATTTAACAGACCACATCAAAATCATTACACATTTAATTAGTGCAAACAAAATCATTACATTAACATTAACATTACAGACATTAACATTTTGTCATTACTTATAGACTATGATACTATACTTAACATCTTAAGTCTGTAATGATGTGCAGGTGTGCTCTGAGTGTGGGCTAACAGGGCAACCAGCTCAGGTTGCAAACTGTGTTAAATGTTGCAGGTGATATTTCATTCATTAAACTTAATAAGTTGTCTGTAGCACACACAGTCCACACAGTCCAGTGTAACTGTGCCCCTGACTTTTAGAATTAACGAAGACACAGTGTCAAAAGTTGAAAAGTTGGTGTGAGAAAAGCAGCTTGACGACTTTGAAAAAGGTAAACTTTGTGATTTTAATGACTCTCGGTGATCTTAACCCAGTCTGAAAGGCATGAGAAATATATCAGCAACCCCACAGGGTTGATGGCGAGACTAGAACCAGCGTGTCATCTGGGTCTGAGGTCAGGGGTTAAATAGCAAAAAGAACAGAGCTAGAACACTGTGATGAAGTGTCTGTTTTATTCTGCTCACACTCTCAGTATTTATGACCATTTAGTTTGTTTTGTATTAGCATAGTAATTCTTATTTTGGCAATTGCAACTTAAATAGTTTAACTATCTGGTCATAATTGTGCACCTACTTTCAGATGTCAACATAAATCCAGTATTAATTAGTTTTTTCAATAAATCTTGAAAGAGAACACACAAAAAATCTCCTATTATGATCAAATCCTCTCACCCAAGATGAATTTAAGTACAAAATTTAACTCCCTGCTCCTTTTGTGGTCTTGAGAAATATGGCTATAGATAAAGATGTGAGTAAAGAAAGGGTTGTGAGTAAAGATGGGGAGGGGTTGACGGAGCAGGGAGTTTAGAGGGGGTTAGGTTAAATGGTCCATGTCAGTAGCAGTCTTTAACGCATGAGATTACTGCCCTTTTGTGTGCAGTGAGCTCACTCAATCACTGAGCCCGTGTAAGACACACTCACACCATTTACCCCACACTGTCGCAGACATCCTGATCAAGCTGACAAAGGCCGGGAAGTACACAGCTGCAATCAGGTGGCTAACAGTAAGAGGAGAATAGATTGAGGGGATGAAGTGAGAGGGAAGGAGGCAGGGAGAGACTGGGCAGGAAAGTTGGAGAAGTGTCGGCTGAGAAAATGGGGTTTAAGAAGAGGTGAGCAGCGGCTCCATAAAACATTGAAATAGGCTGGAGGTGAGAAGATGCACTATAAAGGAGAGAAGTTCCAAGATAAAGTAGTGAAATGTACTTAAAGCAAGAGATGGAGAGCATAATGAAAAATAGGAAGTAGAAGAAGGGTGAAAAGAAGGCAGTGTCTTACAGAGAATTTCACATCATTACACACATGTGACATGGGTTGTAATGATGCTAATTAAAGCTTTTATGCACGTGTTGTTAACATTGGCATCTCACCATGATGTGCTTCATTTGGTTGTCTTTTTATGAGTTCTCTTGGCTGCGTCGAAACAATGAAACCTGAGAATTATATTACACTGGAGTTACTGTATAAAAAGCACAAAAAGAAACCAATAAAATATTCTCAATATAGAGCAGCTGACTGCACTTTTTGGAGGCAGTCGTTGTGATCGTTATCACCTCGCATGAATTCTGAATATTAGAGAAAGTCTTACTGTTCTTAGGTTCTGTATGCACATTTTATTTGTCAAGGGACCAAGAGTTATTAGATTGGCCAGGTGGAGGTTTTTATGTCAAAGGCATATAACCAGGGAATCCTCCTTGGCTGCCAAATTAAGTGATGAAAGTGTGAATATTTCAAAGGCATTGAGGAGAGAAGAGCGATAAGAGACCATTGGAAATCAAGTTGGAAAAGCATAGAAAATTAAGCTTGTTTTCAATATTGACCCTTAAAACATGGCTTCTTGAAACTCATTTATTGCCTCAGGAGTTAAATAGCTACCGACTCTGTAATCCTGTAACAGGTGTCATTTCTCTGTCTTACTGCTGTTGTGCTCAGTGTGGGGTAGAATTAGTTTCACAAGGCTGTGTTGGGTTTCTGTAACGCAGCGAAATAAATCTAAAACAAGAACGCAGACCCCTGACGGGGTTTAATAATCTCCTCTGTCTCCCAAGTACTGTCACTGTCCACACCGTGGTAGCTAGATGAAAGCGCAGTCATGCAACAGTAGCCAAAGTTTGTCCTGATGGCTCTCCTCGGGGACTTTCTGGGGCCAGCAGTCAGTGCTGCTGAAAAACAATTTGGCAGCCAGGTACAATGCTCGTACAGCGAGAACCTAAACATGACTTAGTGGTCTCGATGCTGTTATGGCCGTAATCTTCACACTTTCACATTTCAAGAGATAATTCAGCCTATTCTGGATATTTAAGCAGCTGAATCGCCAACAGTTATAGGGGATCCAAGGAGCAGCTCTTATTTGAAATTCACTCCTCTCAGACTCCATTCGATGCGTTTGGGCTCTAAAGTACAGAGTGAAGCACTTCTCTCTTCAAGTCAGACATCTGGTCATAAGAGAACTCTGTGCTGGGATTAAGTTTTTACTGAAGCTGACTGAAGTGTTGATGTGAAGCCTCAGTCCATAACTTAAATCAAGACAACTGCTTTGTCACTGGAACACAAGTCATAGTCAGATGGAGTAGAGTGATTAATACAATGCTAACCTCTTTGCCTCTGTAATTTTTCTTTTGCTCACTGTAATTATCTCTCAGATGTTCGCTGACAAGAGACTTTGTCAAACATTCATGTCTTATTAAACTTGACATTGGCTTGGTTTTGTGTGTTTAACACATGGTCACTGTCTTTCTCACGCACACACACACACACACAATTTCATTTCTGCTGAGGTTTCTCTGTTTGCCTTGTGTCACTGATGGTAACTTTAATTATTGTGCCTTTGCTGTCTCGGTCCATGCATTCTGATGAGCCCCGTCTTTAAATAGACACACACACACACAGACATTGGGTAAAATGTGAGGAACAGGTCAATTAAAAAGGCCGTCGACTGTCCAGAATGTTTTAATTAAAGTAGCAGTGAAATGTAAACTTGGTTCTAATTATGATTAGCTTTAATTAGCTGTCACTCTGTTCTTAATTGCTTTTGAATACAGCTGACCTCCAAACGCTTCATCTCGGTGCACCAACATCAGCGCTTATTTTGTGTGACCATTGATTCAGCTTGGTGTCCTTGTGTCCGTTCCATTGTTATGTCTCCCTACATGTTTATGGATATTATCTTTGAAGAAGTTTTTGTAAGAAGTCTAATATCTGACATGGATTTTCTTGTATCCTTCCCTACAGGCGCTATTGGATATGGTGGTGAAGAAGAGTGAGGGCTACAGCGTGGAACAGCTGGAGAGACTGTACTCCCTCCTCAGCCAGTGTATCTACCAGTACCGCAGAGAGTACGACAAGACCCAGCTACTGGAGGTCAGTGAGAGAGACATACTCTTGGTCAGCCTTTCTCAAAGTGCCTTTGACTGTCTGCCCACTTGTCAGTAGAAATGCAGTTGGACACAATTCTCTCAGTTTCTGATCCAGTACAGTTTTGTTTACTTGATATTTAACTAAAGCGTCAAATAATACAACGCTGTTTGTCAGGTTGTTGGATAATGACTAGTAACAGCTGAATTATAGTTTGAAACATTTCTGTTGAAGGATTAATTTATTAAGTGTCTATTGTGTATATCTTTTGAAACAAAAATAGAAAGAAACTTCCAGTTGACAGCTTCTCAAAGTTCAATATTTTCTCTTTTCTCAAGATTTCTTTGTGTTCAGTGGAGAAATCAAGCTATTTACTATAAACATATAGTGAAAGTAGAG